>VYZP01051556.1:271-53608 GCA_013400635.1 Hypocryptadius cinnamomeus | reverse complement strand
CAGGTAGAAAAGGAGCTCATGAATTCCTCCACAAAACAGCATCAAAGATGATACAGTAATGCCAAATGAATATTCTTTCCCATCTATTCCACAGGTACTGAAGGTGTTCCTGGGGAGGTCACAGGGTTAAAATACCCATCCTCTGCACAAACAGTCAGAATGTGTGGGCATTTCCTTATAAAGACTTCTTGTGATCTCAGAATAGACTTTCAGAGTTTATATATAGGTTCGTGTGCAAGTACCTTTAGGTGATCAACTGTGGGGAAAAAAAAGGTATTGACCATTCTAGTGCTTTTTCAGACTTAAAAATACTCAAAACTGAAGGAAAAAGTGTCAAATTCTGTACATTCAGGCATAGAATCAGGTGCTGGCAGCACATATTCTCAGCTGGAATTTATGTTTCTAGATTAATTCCCTGATGTGAGGGTGCATCTGTGTACCTGAGAGTTCAACTGTTTTCCCAAAGAGATCCAGCAGAAAGTCTTGCTGTGACTGTTACTCTCTTCTCTCTAGGGTTTGCTGCTGCCACAGCTGCTGCTGCAGTGCATTCTGCTTTGGTTTGAAAGGAATGGTGCAGCATGGCCTTTCTTGCTGAAGTTCTCTTGCTTCTTCCCATGTCAGTTCTTCAGATACACTTCAGCATAAAGAGAACAATGTAGGGATTTCCTGAAAATAAATTTAGAAATACCCATGTTAAGAATCAGTGTAGTCAACTTCATGCTGAGATCAATGCTTCTGATGTATTTTTCAGAAACTATTTTAAAGCATCTATAAATAAAATGAGAATACTTGTTTAGAATTTAATTTCATCACTGAAAACAAAATTTGGAATAATGATGCAATCTTTAAAAGGTTGAAAACGCCTGTTAGTTCATGATTTTTATCTTTAGTATTTTTGAGTGAGCAGCATGAGTGCCCCCCTGTGCCAGGTCTGCTGCAATTAATTGAAAAGCTCCACCTACCAAATCTTTGCACAAACAATTAAACCCAAAGAAACCAGGAGGAATGCAAAAAAAATTCCTGCTGAAATAAGTCACCCATCACTCTGTCTGTGGTGTGGGCTGTGCTGCCAAGCAGACAGAGCACTTCAACAAATATTTTAATGATTGGATTAAATTTGAGCTTAAAAAAAGAGGGAAGGAAAAAGCTGTCAGAAGCCCATGGCTGAGCAGGTCTTGTAGATGAAAGCTACCTCAGCAGTCAAAACCTATTTATTTCAGAACCTTGCAGTTAACTGCAGTTCTGTTCCCTTGACTGACAGGAGGACAGTAACCTTGTGCAGCTCTCTGGATATTCTTTGTTTATAGCAGAAGTAAAGAAATGAAAAGGAGGTTATGGATACTGCAGAGCTGCACATGCTGCTTTCAACAGCTTTAGTAGCATTTGTAAATTAACAAGTGCTCGCATCACAGTTGAAGTTCTTCAGCTTGTTTGCAAGTAACCTAAGCAGAATGCACAGTGAGATTGATTAGAGTGACTTGTTTAGTGCAATAGCAGCAGGTGGAGGTTGAGAAACCTGGAGAGGGTTTTGTACCCACACTTGCTGTCTCTGGAGAAGAAGCATCTTGTGGGTCCGTAGACCTGTCACCAGCCTCTTTGGTTGTTTAAATAACAAGCAGAAAATATGTGTGTGGGTTCATGAGTAAATAAGTTTGTTTCCTGTCGTCTTCAGGGAAGATAATTCACATGAAACCCTAGTTATCAAAAAAATACATTGTCTTCCATTTATAGGTTTTCTACCAGCCCAGACAAACTGAGAAGATAAAGATTTCACTGGCCTAAAGAATGTCTGTGGCTCCATGCTCCTCTGTGTGTGTGTGTGTGTGTGTGTGTGTGCGCATGTTTCAAGCTGTGGCTTAAATCTGGGCTTCTAACTTTCTGTACTGGCAAACCCTTCCCAAAGGCTTTCTTTGGTCCAGCCTCCCTCCCCAGAGGAAGGATGATGGCTGGCTGGCTTTCCATGTCTGTCCTTGCTGATCAGCCAGCTGGGCTCTTTCCTCTGCTATTCTGAGCTCAGTTACTCTATACACACTGATAGCTGCTCATTCTTGTGTTAATAACTTCCTGGAGGGTAGTAGCATTAGAAAAATAAACCTTAGTGTTGAGAAGTTGTTTGAAAAATTATCTGTAGTTGTGTTGGCACTGCAGCCTTTTGTTCTGTCTCCTAACCTGTCCCTTATGTGAGCACTGGCTACTGACCTGCAGGACACAGCATTGAAAGTTATCCATCTCCAGTAGAAGTGTTTACTGAAGGCTTATCTGCAATCAAATGTGAAAATGTTAAGTATTGTGTGTACTCCATGCTAAAACAATAGCTTTTAATATACTTTTTCTTACTCATTAGAGGAAGAGATCTCTGGTTTTAGAATTCAGACCTGTGCTTCTGACCTGGAAAAACAAGTCCTAGCCTGCCTGGCAGAAACAAATCTCTTGGTAGCAGCCACTCAATCAACAGCTTTTTGAAGTCAACTTTCCTTGCCTTAATCTTTCTCTAAAGCTGTAAGATGCCACTTGAAAGAGCAACAAAAGCATCACTGTAGACACTGCTGTGTAATTAGGAATCTGTGACATTCCTTTGTCTTGCAAGGCATCGTTCATTCCCAGCTAGTACCTCAGCTGATCCTAATTTAGGTAATGAAATTCAGATCATGCAAGAACTTTCTCAAAATCCTGTGGTTTATGCTATTTTGTACTAAAACAAAGTTGATATGTCTTGAAACAAGCCACAAAAAAACCCCTTTCTTGCTATTTCACAGAATCATTGATTTTAATTGAAAATTTCCAGCTGTGTTCCAGATTGCTGTAGAGATTGTATGTTGACTTCTCTCAATGAACGTCTCACTGTAAGAGATTTTGAAATCCATTTTCCTGGGTCATTTCAGAGGTGGCATGATGTTAAACACCAAGGAGATAATTTTTGCAGTATGCAGTTAGCAGCCTGCGGATTTGCCACAGGAACCTGGTGTGTAAGCATTTTTAGAGTAAGTTTAGGTGGTGCTTAATTAGATTCCTTGAACCTTTCAGAATTATTCCCCAGGATTCTTAGGTATATATTTAAGGTGTGACAGCCTCCCCAGTACTTTGGCAGAGGCCAGGAGACTAATACAAACCATGGGACTGTTTGTGTTATGAGTCACTAAAGTGGAAAGAGCACATAATGATGGGAAACAATGAAGCACAAAAGACTTAAAGCTTTTAACACTGTTCCTAGGAAAAAATTCCCTGAGGACTTTTGGCAGCTTCCATCTTTTGTAGCTGTTTCTGTCCTTTGGCAAGACAGGCCAAAAACTCTGCAGTGATTATTCATGCTGCTCTGTTCTGGATGATGTCAGGGGCTCCTACGTGCACTGGTAATATTTTCTACAGTGTTTTCCAGTGTGGTGGCTGTCTGGGGAACATTATTTTAGAGCTGGCAGCTGTGATAGTTTTAAGCACTCTGATATCTAAATGGGTTCAAAATCTCTCCTTAATGTTGTAATATATACTGGTAGCCTGTTTATATCAGCAGCATTGTGCTGATATTACTGAGAAAGCTGAACTCAGCATGGTGTGTTTGGTTTTGAGATTTGATCTTTTTAGCAGTTAAAGGGTTAGTTCTAGGACCAAAAACAGCATCATACCTGGATTCAGATGGAACTGCAGATCTCCAACCCAAAGTACATTAAACTGTGGCTGAGGGTATTCATGATAATCTGAGAACAGAAAGTAAACTGGAATATCTGACAAGGCTTTACAGACCTGGTTTTGTCTCAGACTGTGTGATCTCTGCATGAAAAGGCAGCTGGCTCTCAAGCATCAGGAAGTCCCCCGGGACTGGGGAAATGCACTGAAACATGGTTACACACATAGTGACTGTTTGTTTCTATCCTGCCACTCTTTCATTCAGTGTAAAGATGCTGGAGTTTATTCAAGCCTCCAATACCAGTACAAGGGGTTTGGCAAGTGTTTCATTTCTGTGTTTGTGTGTAGCTAGGAGACCTCTCCTAGTCACTAGATGATTATTCCCATGGGGTGCACTGAAAAACCACAAACTGCTGGTGATTCACAGTAGAGGTTAGAAATGGACTCGAGCTGCAAATACAAGTAATACTCGGGAGAAACATATGCCAGAGGAGTTACTTTTCTAGGTTTTGCTATACTTGTTATCTGAGTTGCTGGTTTACATTTGTTGTGATGCATATTCCTGGCTGGATCTCTGTGTCACTTAATGTGCAAGCCTCTCTGGCTTACTCTAGTTTTCATGCCAAACAGAAGGAAAGAAGGTGCAGTAGCCTGGGCTGAGTCAGGAGGACAAGCCTACAGCACATTTGAATTTGGTGGTCCATGTTAGCTGTGTCTGCCAGGTGAGAGTAATAAAGGGGTTTGCTTCCTTCTGAGCACCTTGACAGAGCACAGATAATGGATTCCATGCTGTTTGCCTTGAACAGGGGACAGCCAGTGCCATGGGTTACACCACAGTGACCTAAACTTCATGAGCTTTGTCAAGTGGTAGAGACCTTATTTAGGCTCTATATGTGTCCCAAGACAGCTTTGCTTTTTACTAGCTTTCGTGGGTATCTAAAGGCATTTCTTTCTGACTGTAACTATAATCTTAGCTAATATTTTGCTTTGTTACTCCCTTGTCTTGATTTGGGATCCAAAGTCACTCAAGCATCTCGCTCTTTGTGGAGGCAAACTCCATGTGCCAATAGGCTTAGGGTCAAAGGATCCACTGAGATTGAAAGATAAAAGAATGAGCATTGTGTTAATTACACTGGTGAGAAAGAAAATACTTGAAAATAAGTTAGAGTTCAAACTAAGAAAACAGTTGACATTAAGTTAGACTTCAAGCTAGGGTTGTAGTCAGATATGCTTGAAGGTGGCAGAAGAGAGGAACTGAACAGCAGACACAATTATTGAGAAGTAGCTGAAGGGAAATCTGGTGATGAAACAGTATCAGGATATAAAAGGAAACTTGTAGCCATCACCCTCAAGATGCAGCCATCTGGTGGAGAGGTAGATGTTTTACTAGCTCTGAAGAGCATTTGCTGTCGGGCTCTTGTGTGTGAGGCACTTGGAGACTCTGCATGGGAAGTAACTTCAGGGCATGTCAAACATGTCATGTCTTTGTCAGTCACAGTGCTAAAATACACCCCTTAAACAAGGTTACATCACCTCTCTTGTAACATAGGCTTTGTGTGAAACAGAAGAAGATAAACTGGAAACAATTTGATGAGTCTAATTTATTTTTGTATCTTGATGAAATAATTAATGTTGTTTACCATTTTCTTTAGCAGATGCAATGCTTAAACTTGGCTCTGGGGAGTTAACAGTAGAAAGATGGGGCCTGATCAGTCAGAAGGCAGCGGTCTAAGAGCATACAGCAAACCACAGCACTGCAAGGCAGGCAGCCCAGGGGGCCAGTGTTTAACCTGGATGATCTGTTCATAAGCACACTGCTTATGCCTACATTCACTCTCTGTTCCCAGACAGAACCAGCCAATGCAACCACCTTACCTAATATAACGCTTCATTTGTAGAACACACACGTAACAAAATACTAGAGATCTGCCCAACACAGATCATTCCAGAAATAAAGTCTTGCTCTTTAAAAGGGATTATTTCAAGTAAATGAAATTCTGAGTGGAGAATAACATTTGTGCAGGAATGTGCATGTAGTGTAGGAATGACAGTGCACAGAATAGAACTGATCCGAGGGCTTAGGTTGTTAGGTGGAGCACCTAACAAGATGTCTGGTTCTCTGGTATTGTATTAGATAAAAGTTGGCATTGGTATTCTGGTATTCAGTTTATTTTTCAAATATGTGGGATTACAATTTTGTAATATTTAGAGTAAACTCCCTCCACCGTCCCCCCTCCAAGAAGCCGAACAACCCAGAACACAACTCCCTCTCTCCCAAGTAAAACAACTCTTTAGTGTTTACAGAGTTTTACTAAAGCAGTGTAGGTGTGCTAAGCAGGAGTCCTTCTTTCATCTGTAGCCAGAGACATAATAACTTCCCAAGTGTTACCCTGGGAACCCAACTAGCACAACTTTTAAGTTACACTTAACTGTCTTTGTAACCTGTAATTACCATGAGAGGTAATAACAAATCTATGTGTATTTGTATCATGGCAGTTCCCAAATTAGACACAAATAATCAAGATGCAAAAACAACACCCAGAGGTCTGCCTGATCCATATGCTTATCAGAATGGAATTTATATTATCCTCTTGCAACACAATCAGGGAATAACATTAGATAGAGGCTCAGTCACACCCAGACCAGAAAGTCCTTTCTCCTGATCCCTCCCCTCTCTTTTTCTTTTAATTGAAGCAACAGGTTTAAGTAGGCAATACATATTGACAGAATTGTGTCCTTCATACCTCCAGAGTTAATGCAGTGTTGATTGATTGTAGCACAGCATCCTGAAAGAGGTGAGCAAGATCTGTGTAGATGGAGGAGCAAAATAGACAGAAGTGAGAGAAAAATCACCTGGAGTGACCCCATATGCAAGGATATGGGGTTATTGCAAAGATAAAGTTGGGTCAGAGGGGAACTTAAACTGAATATTCAAGTTAAGCACATCAAGCCTCCTGTAATATGATAAGAAGATAATGACAGGAAAAATAATGTTGGTGAGGTAGAAGAAAATGGTATATCGAATTGAAAGAGGGAGAAAAAAAAAGATAGAATTAGAATCAAACAACATTAAGCAATAACAAAAGAATGATAGAGTTATCAATGGTAATGTCACTGAGGGGGTGGAACACATGGACCTACAGCATGTCCATAGACTACAGACTGAAGCTCAGTCAGAGAACAGTCAGAAGGGAAGAATGGGAAGCTGGCACAATTATATTTGTTTTTCCATCCACAGGACTCTGTGCAGCCCCAGCCAGGCAAAGTGTGCTCTCTTGGATTGCTGTGGTCAGCATGCAGGAAGCCAGGCCACAAATAGGGAATTGCAGCTGAACCAGTTGCTGGCAATTTAAAATATCACCTTCTATGCAGATATTTCAAGGGAGTTCAGGAGCCAAACAATGTCAAAACAAATTGAAAACCTTTCTTGGCACTGCCTTACTATTTGAAGTACTTTTCTTCCACTAAATACCTGTGAGGCAGACACACACCTCTGGGCTTGTGCTAAGTGCAATCCTTGTCCCAGCCCTTTATCCAGCCTAAAGCTGGCAGCAGTGCTCAGGAGCAGTGTTCATGGACCAGAACCCCTTGGGATAGGTGCTATGCAAACCTTCCAAGTTCTGGGTAAATCCTCAGAAATATCCTATATGACACAGAGGCTTAGGTCTCATTTTAAAAAGTGACGCAGACACTTAGCTGCTGTTTTCCCATTAATTAATTCCCTTTCCCTGTTTGGCAGATAACAGAAGGCTTTCCTGTTTGCTCAGTCTGACTGCTGCCTTCCTTAAATTACTGGTTTTGCAGACATTTTCCTTGAAGGTATGAAGAATATATAATATTTCCATGGGTAGGATCAATGGCTTTGTTTTTAGGGTTTGGTTGTTGTGCCAAAAGCGTGACTGTGTTTTCTGCTGTTCATACTACTAAAATTCCCCAGCTGGGACAAGTGCCTTTGATGTCAGTTGACCTACATATACAGAGAGCAATTGAGGGAATTTGTAACATGTTTGGGTATGTTTGTATCTTCATGACTCTGAATGTACTGGGGTTTTTTCTATTGTCAATCTTTTTTCTTTTGAAATCACTTCAGCAGTCCCTGAAGTTAGTATAAGTTCAGAGAGGCTCCTGTCTGTTTTGAACTGAGGTCAGTGTGTGATTCTGAGGTTGAATAACTGGTGATTGAGTTGGATGTTAGAGACATTGCTGAAGCTGTTGGTTATAATAATAGCTCGCTCGATATCAAACTTTTTGCAAACGGTTTATATGAAGATGTAGTTAGCAAAAATGAATGGTGGTATATGAGCTACTTCATGTTTTAAGATGTATTGAATTGTTAAAAAGATACATTTCCAAAGAAGTGGAAGTCATAGTGTCATTGAAACAGACTGCAGTAGAGGACTGAAAGATAAATGTTTGGCGAATGATTATGTTCCTCCTCAATTCTGATATGTGACTCAGCAGATTGTGTACAAAAATGCAGTGTATGAGTGTTTGAAAACACTCTCTTTAGCTGAGGGTGTTGTGGTTATTCTTTTCTGCTTTTGTATTAAGAAAGTTTTTTTAACCCCCATCTCTTGTCAAACAATCCCTGAGGGATTATGCAGCCGTTAGGAGGTAAATTGGCTCTCTGGCCACATATTCCTATTTAAAGCCTCTAATGAATACTGCAGTACAGAATGGTTGTTACTTCTAGGACTGTAAGTATTTTTGATCTCTGAATAACATTTCCAAGTTGCCAGTGATATTTTTTTTTTCCCTAAGAAACCTGAAAAGCAGGGGCAAATTATTTAACTGCTAGTGACAGACACTGGTTGAAGTGGGATAGCCAGGAATTAATTTTGAAAGACAGGTTCCTTAATACACAGAGAAATAACCACAGTGGCCTTGCCAAAAACAAGGCTAATGTGTCAACCTAATGCAATATTGGCACTGACATTTCCTGACAAAACGCTGCTCCATGATATGCCTTTTCCTGTGGCTCTCCCCTTCATGTCACTTCTGTTAAACCAGAAAAGGTGTATTAACATTATTTTCACCTTCTGGAATGACCAGTTCATGTGTCCACTCTGTTGCCTCCATGTTTGAAGTCGAGTGTAGTATTTCCTTATATTTCTCCCTTTTTGTACTGCTGATCTTGTTTCACCCCAGGAATTGCAGCCTGTGTCTCTCAGCCTGTGTCCTTGTCTCTTTTGTGTTTGCCAGCTTTTGCCACCACTGTTTTTATGCACCTGGCTCAGCCTAAACTTTTTTATCCCATGTCTGCCATCTCTGTCTATGCCTACAAAAAATAGTTTTGCTAGCAGAGACAAGTGTCTCTTTGCAGAATCAAATCGACTGAGTGACCACATATTCTTGAAAGAATTATGTACATCTGTTCACCTGCAGGGATTAAGAAAACCATGCTGAAGTTACAGGAATAACTGCTTGTACTGGGAATGGGGAGTGCTTGCTTTTTTCTGCAGTGTTTAACATCAATTCTCCATGCTGTTGAGATGAAACAGTCATCTCAAGTGATCCAACTGAAGATCTGCAAATACTTTTAAACTATATTTCTCCTATGTTACAAGTGTAACACCTGGACTCTGAGTTTTCACTACTCGGGCTGGGAGAAGCTTTGGTTTCCTGTCCCTGTGCTGGGTGTGGTAGGCCTGTTCGGGTTATCTGGGCATTGTAATGAGTCAGCCTCAGAGCAGAGCTTGTGTCTCATTCTTCCAGCATTTATTGCTTGTGCCAGACGTCATTTAGGCTTCTCCCAGCTCAGATACCCCTGAACTCTGAGCACGGCCTGAGGGCAGTAGGCTGCGCCCCACCTGCACACTGTGGGGATCGTGGTTTGCTGGGTACGAGCCCAGTTCTCACTCGGGGCAGGGATTGCCCGGCTTGCCGGGGCGGGGGCGTTCGAGGAGCGGGCCCTGTGCCGGGCACCTGGGACTCGGCTGCTGTGCTCTGCCCCGAGAGCCCCAGCGCTGTCACAGCCGCGCTGCTCTGAGGAACCCAAAGCACGGGCTGTAAACAACCACCTGCTGCCCCGGGAACGCTGGGGCGAGGGCTGGGGGAGGCGTACGGGGCCGCATCTGCAAGGCGGCCAGCGGGCAGGTGAAGAAGGGGAGCTGGGAGTGAGGGCTGAGTCCCGATCCTTGCAGCCCAAGGCGCTGCTCCCGGCGTCGCCGCAACCTCGGGATCCCCCGGCCGTCCGGCGGGGCACGGGTGCGGAGGGAGAGGCTGCTCCTGCCCTACTCTTGCCCACCCCGTCTCTGTCCCCGTCCTGCGCCGGAGTCGGGCGCGGCCGGGTGAGTCAGCGCCGTGCCGGGGGGGCGCCGGGGCGGGAAGGACCCGCCCGGCCCTACAAACCCCCGCCCGGGCTGCCGCGGGCCCCAGCTGCTGCCAGAGCCGCCCGAGTCGCCGCCAGAGCCGCCCTGCCCGCCCTAGCCAGGTGAGCCCTCGGCGGCAGNGGGCGGTGGCTGCGGCGGCCGCCGCCCTCCCGCTCCCGGCTCCTCTTCCTCTGGCCCTGGCCGCCTGTTACTTTTCCGTGCTCGGTTTCACGTTGGGACTGTGGGGCCGCGGGCGAGGCAGCCCTCGGGGAGCTTCGTGCGCCTCGCAGCAACTCTGGGTGTGGCGGCAGCGCTCAGGAAAGAGGAACCGGTCCCAAACTTCGCCAAACTTCCCCAGATAGTAATTTCTTCTCGTCGTTGAGGTATACAAAGGCTCTCCTGGGTTGTGACCATGTTACTGTAAGTTCGCTTCTCGGTGCAGAAGCTTGCAGAGAAGCTGTGCCGGCCAGCCCGGCCCGCTGGAGGCGGTGTTCATTCAGTTGCAGCGAGGCTGGAATTGCTCCCACAGGCACGGCGGAGCCCCGAGCCCGCCAGGGACAGCGGCCCCTTCCCTTCCTTTCCCTTCTCGCCCAGGGTGCGGCCGCTGGCACGGGCAGCAGGAAGGGGCGGCAGGGCAGGGCCGGGTGGGCAGCGCTCCCCCGCGATGTGTGCGGAGCCCCGTGCTCCTCCCTGCTCGCACGGCCAGGCTTGGGCGGGGCTCTGCCTCCCACCCTGCCCGGCCGTGAGCAGAACTGCGGAGATCCTGCTGCTGCCTTTTGGATTGTGAGTCAGCTCGGAGACCGCTTCCCCCTCGAGTGAGGAGGGGAGGTAGGGCAGAGGAATGTTGCCAGGTATTTTAACTGAAAGAGAAGTGAAATTATTTCATCATAGTCATGCAGAAGTGGGTTGTGTGCTTATACGTGGCAGCCTTACTTCTGTTTAACATTAGTTCTTATGTTCACGTTCAAATGCTACATCTGCACAGAGGTGCAGACCCCGATGTACAGGTCAAGAATGAAAGACTCCTGGAACCAGTGTGCCCTTGAGTGGTTCATTCTTGTGTGTGCCTTCTGCTGCTAGAGCTGGTTTTGATAAACAGCCCGAATGGGTAGTTTCCATTGGCCAATATTTGGTGTAGTTTGCCTTGATGAACCAAAAAAAACCCCCAAATCCGAAGAGGTTTTCTTGTAAAGTCTCAAAAGTGAGAATAACCTGAGTTTGAAGAAACAAAAGTCCTTCATTTTGTATGTGCATGGCATCTTCCTGGAGTGGAACTTCCTGGGTTATTAGCAATGTCTGTGAAGAAAATGGTTCAAGTATGTTTGTGGTAGAGCAGTTTAATGGATTTTGAAATGCTTTTCTTTAAAGAAGATTTTTTTTTTTCTCCAGTGGCTTTAAATGATGTGCTAACCCTTTTTGGGTGATCTGGGGAGATGCAGCCTGGCCTATTTGTACTCCTGTTTAGCACTGTATATGAATGAATGATTTTGAGCCCTTGTTTCATTTACAGCAGATGCTGCAGGTCTTCCTCACTCTCCCTCATCTCTGTTAGCAGGCTTGCCCTAGTTTTTGGACACAAATGTGCTCCAAGTGGAAGAGTTTCCATTCTCTCATTCCGGGGATGCCGTTTCCTTGGCTCAGATGTCTGGGAACACCCTTTGCTCCTATCTCTGCCTGGTATAATAAGTGCTTCTTAAAATGCTAATTCTGCTTATTGAGCAATGCAGTTGTTTGTGCATACCTGAAACTTTTCCATGGAACACAGGGATTTTTCCATAATGTGTGTGAGCTGGCCCTGGAAATCAAGATATGGGCCTGCTTTAAAACTCACATTCCTCTGTTACCAAAGAGTTTCAGGGATAAGTTGGTGAATAGAGACTGGGCCAGTATAATAACAGACCTGTAACCAGTGCCTTCTGGGAGGGCTGAGGTCAAAACATGCCATCTGTTTTAGCAGAATAATATGATTGAGGATTGTGTAATGTGCATTTAGAAATTGGTTGTAGAAACTTGCCTTAAGGTATTGAAGTATTAGTTTACAGCTGGAAGGTAGAACTTGATTCCTTTCCAGTGTAAGGAAGAACCGGCTAGTGCAAGTATTTTCTCTTTACATGTTCAAACCCATCCAGAACTTGTCAAAACTACATCAGATGAAATCAGTCCATCAGAGAACAGTGAGAGTCTGTTCTCAAATACGAGTGCTTTACAGAGCAGGGTGTGACAACAGCTGTGTTTGTTCTCTGGGTAAAAAATCTTTCTCTGTAAGGATTCTTGCAAGAACTCCCCTTTTTTTTCTTTTGCCAGCTTGCTGTTGATGGGCAGTCAGTTGCTATAGCGTTGTTGTGTTCTGGTGATATGAACCTGGAGTTCCAGCTCTATGTGAGGGTGTGTTAGTTCTGTTCCGGGACTCCTATCAAGTGTTTTGTTCCAACAAACCTGATTCAGTGTGGTTTTTAATTGATTTAGAAACAGTAGTCTTGCAAAAGGCTGTTCACTGATTTTGGTTTTTTTTTCATGTGAAAGGTTATGCTGCAGTTGCTTTGCTTCAGCTCTCACTGGCGTTTTCTTTGTGACAAGAAAAACTAAACTACTTCAGTTGCTCATTTTTGGTAATAGTTGAAATACTGTCAGAGTACAAAGGTCTCACAGGCTCTTCATTTTATGGAGTGTAAACATTAGGAATTTCATAACTCAGATATATATATCAATCCCCTCTCCCCAGCATGGTTTATAACGCCAACAGCAGGTAACAGCTTATTACAACTTCTGCAGCCTGTCTTTAAAGGACTGGGTTGGATTTTACCCCTGAAAAAACATTTATTCTCAAATATATCAGTGCACGACTTTCACTTTGCTCTCTCTCTTATTTTTCTTCCACTGGAATATTATTTTTTGTTGAAGTAAAGTTGCTTTTGTTACTAAAACCTAGATTGTTTCAGGAGATGGAAGATCCTCTTTCCATGTTCTAAGTGAGGAAATGTGAGATAACAGCAGTTACACTACAAATGTACTGTGATTTTGCTGCTGTGTTTTATTCTTGTAGCACTAGCTATTTTTGCCAAAAGATTTCTTTGCTTTTCTCCTTACAGGAGCTAAAACAAACAAACAAAACATTTTTTCCTAGAGTTTTAACTAGATCACCATTATAAAGAAACTGTTTCAAACTTTTCTGATTCTCCAAGCTCTTAATTGGTCATTGAGTGGAGAGGAGATTGGTTTCTCTGGGAAATTGGCCTGGGTGGCTGGTCCTGAGGAAAGCCCCATCCTATCAGAAGAGTGACTGATGGAGGATTAAAAGCCATCTGAAAACCAGTTGAAAGGACATAGCCAGGACTGGCTGCACAATAGCTGGGAGTTGTCTGGGGGAGGGAGCCAAGGAGCTGGCCTGGGGAGCCGGTGACAGTGTGGAATGAAGGGCGTGGCACCCAGCTGAAAACAGGGCAATTTTGGTATCAGGCTCACTTATCAGTTAGTGAAATGTTTCTGGTTTTGAGGTGCCGCTGCCCTTTCTCCTGCCTCTCCTAAGCCAGCTCTTTTCCCTGTTTGATAATGCTCTCTGCAGCTGGACTGTAGAGGTCCTGGGGAAAAAGCTTTCATTTTAACAGCAAATAATGTTTGCTGCAGGTGCTATCCTGGGTGACTGGGTAGCAGTGTGAGTAGCAATGTCTGTCCTTTCTGCAGAGAAATTTGACAGCAGGGTTTTGCGAATGCATCAAGCCTTTTAAATATTGGCCCTGGCTTACAACCTTTGGAAAAGCTTTCCTTAGCTGAGAGACCCTTTCACTAAAACAGTAATACAGCTCTGGCAAGCTCCCTGACCAGAATCCAGAGTTTAAAAAAGGCAAAGTGTTGTAACATATGTTTATCTCATCAATGTTTATTTCTGCCATGTATATAATCCATCTCAGGGTTGGGATTTCCCCTGTTTTTTTGCATATACAAGGAAGATGTTATTCAGGTCCTGGCAATGGAGCACTGATATTGATTAACTTGCCACAATGGCTCTTCTTTTTGGAGCTACCATTTTAAGGTAGTCCTTACTATCTAATCTCTGATAAATGTGTTACTAAGTGGTGCTTGTTCTGGAGAGCTACAACAAAACCACAAGATCCAGCACCCAGGGTTAAAGATTAAACAGGGTTATGGTTTTGTGAAATTCCTGCAAGAAAAGAAATAATTTCACTGCATTTCCTGAGTACTTGAGGAATTGGGCATGTGATTTAAATGCTACTACTTGTTGCTGTTCTTTGACTTTGAGCTGGAGCAAGCTATAATGTTTCTGAATAATTTTCCTGGTACTGAATTGTCAGCTTAGGCAACTCTGTTTCTGAGGCAGAGATTTCTCAAATTCCTGTCTGAGTATTTAAAATGAAGCAGAAATGCTAGTTTAAGGAATTTTCTATTGTACAATGGAATGAAGACCTCTTGTTGCATTATTAATGGTGATGTGGCTTGGAAACTCTTAAATCTTCTTTCCTGGTTGGTATTAGCAGATCCTTTGGGCTGTCACTTGAAGTGCTGCAGTGCTTCAAGACTGGTGGAACACACCGATGTAACTATAAATATATTTAAATCTATTTTGCCTTTTTTTTCCTCCCAGCATTCTTTCAAGATGTCCACTGTTCATGAAATTTTAAGCAAGCTCAGCCTTGAAGGAGATGTAAGTATTATTATCTAAGCAATAAAAGTTTGTTTTATTTAAATGTCTCATCTTGTTCCTTTTACAGGACTCTGCACCAACAATTGTACTGAACTGTACAGTTTACAAGATTCCACACGTCTCTTAAACTTTTATTGGCTAAAAACCTCATCAGCAGTGACCAGTTTTCATCTACAAACCAGCTGTAAACCACATGATTTAATGAGAGTTCTTCTAACTGGCCAGCAGCACAGTGTCCTCCTGCTGGGCCTTATCAAAGAGATCACAGGGCAAACAATGGCTGCTTTGCATCTGTGTCCCTCTTTCTTCCAAAGGAACAAGTCAGTTAAGGATGAGAACAGAAGATGGAAATATGTTCAGTTTTGCTGATACCTCTGAATTTCTTCTTTTTTTTCCAGTTAAAAATGGAGAACATTATGAGAACAAAAATATTGGGGATCTAATTCCTGTGATGGTTATCACTAAAACCAAACTAGCTCTTGAAAAAAAAAATTTTCTCAAACTTACTTTCTCATTTTCTGATTTAGTTTTGATTGTGTGTTTTTACCACATCTGCACTTGGTTTATAGTTTTATTGAAATACCAGAAAGCCACATTCTTTGTTTGATTTCTTGAGTTGCAGTTAGATGGTAGATTACCAGTGTGCTATCAGCACATCATGCCATGGGTTTGTGGTTCTGTGATTGTCACTGAAGAGGAAGTGAATCCTATCCATGCATTATTTCATCACATTCCTAATGAAATTGCTACACAGATAAATCTTACAGCTGGTAGCTGCGGGTCTGAGCTTAGTACAAGTAAATGTTTTGCCAATTTTTGGTACTTGTTGCGAAATTAATTATACCAGACTATGTTTGTGGAAGAGCTGTTGCAAAAAACCGGCCAGTGCACCGTAGGTAAGTAGTAAAACTAGTTTTGTAGTGCAAAAACAGTCAAGTCTTCAGCTTTCATGGTTGTGTGTTTCAATAGAGGATTACTTTTGGAATAATAATTAAGCAATCTATTCTCAAGGGCAGAAATGCTTCTTCCTTGATCCTTGCAAGTAGTTGCAAAAGTCAGATTTCAATACTGTTCATGGCAGCATTTCCATCAGAAATCCTGCTGCAGAGTGTCAGAAGGCTCAGGCAGCTGGTTGGTGCTCTGAGTTGGAAGCCAGAATTTCTGAGTAGCTGGCCTGTCATTAGACCAGTTCCTCTAAGCAATGATTTAGCAAATTAACTGACATTAAACACAGTAGTTGGGCCAGCAATTTTTCTCTTATAATTTTAACCTTGAGGGTATAGAATGGTTCTGGCTGAACCCCAGTGCTGTTCTGTGCTCTGCAGCAGTGGTACAGCAGCTGATTTGAGTGAAGGACTGATTGTCTCAGCTTCCTTCCTTCCAGGAGAGGATGGAGTTGAGCTGAGCTTGATCTGTGCTCCCAGTTTCTGGGTCTCTCCACATGAGTACAGAAAGATTCTCAGAATACTCAGATGTAGAGATTGTGAAAAGGTCCTGGTGTTTTTAGGTTAAATTAAGCCTCTGCAGCTGATAGTGATATTTGCTTCTCCCTCATGTTTCCTAGTAGGATTAAATTTCTGAAGCTCAGAGGAAGTAAAGCAGGTAGAGGACCTCTGAAGCCACTAAATGCATAGGGAGAAAACCAATTTCTCTGCTTTAGTTTGGCCCAGACAGGTGGTGCAGTTGCACATTATCTGGACTTTTACTGCCACATTAAAAAAAAAAAATTATACTGAACTAAATGAAAAGTCAGTTTGAAAGCTTTGTCTGAAAACATAGAGTACTGGTACTGTGGTACGGTAGTGTACCAGAGTAATTAAATAGCTTGGAATTTAAATGACTGCTTTTCATAGACAATCACCCTGAGGAGACCTGTCAGGTGTCAGGGAAACTCAGTCTGACTTGGTACATTCCTTGAGTGGAGGGACAGAGGAAAAATGGCGAGCACCTTGCAAATATGCTGTGTATTTTGTATGCTATCATCTTTACAGTAAACTACTCCATCCAAATTACTCAGAAAATACTTGGAGCTGGGTGGAAGGAGAGGTACCCAGCTCTGCTGAGGTCACCAGGTGACTTGCTTCAGATGATGCAGAGTGCAGGTCAGTGAGCAGTGCCCCAGGATGGGGGATGCCTGGCTCAGGAATCTTTCAGGCACACAGATTTCTCTGAGGCTGCATTGCATGTCTCCATTTACTGTTTCCATTGCCACTAAAAGCAAAGGCTGTGTTTTGTGGTGTGGCTCTGGGCCAAACTGGGGCCACTTTGCTGGACTGAATTGATGGTAAGAGACAAAAGAAAATTATTCAGTTTATTGGTGCTTTTTTGACTTCCCATCTCCACAGCATAAAACAGGCTGTCTCCAGAAGGCACAGGGGCAGCTGCCAGAGGAATCTGTACAGAACAGCATGACCTCTACAGGGATAGAGTCAAAATTAGTCAGAAACCATGGAATTTTTTAGATCAAAGTGCTCCTCTTAAAAATTTGCATGTAAAAAAATTTTCCAGGCATGTTAGGATAGCTTAGTTCTTTTCATGAACCCAGCTTCCTTTTGGAGTTAGAGATGGAAACAAAAGTTGCTGGGGATCTTTTCCAAGAAAGCTTAGTTGTTCATTCACTTAGGAAATGGCTGTGGCAATTTCAGGTGCTAGTAGCTCTACCTCTCTGCCAGAGGTTTAGGTTTCTAAATTGAACTCAGCAGAGTGGGATTTGTGAATATTACCCAGCTGCTTGTATGAAAATCTGTGGTTTAATTTAACCTTCCCCTGGGAGGTGATAACAAGCTGTTAGCTTACACTGAAGCAGCTCAGAAGAGTTGAATGTCTGTTCTGGTCACCCTCTTTTTGCAGCTCTAATCCTCAGGAGAGGAACATGATAAACAGCTGATAAAGTCTGGTAACTTGGAAAATGTTGCATCTGTTTACTAAGTGAGCTTACCTGCAAGTTCTCATACTCTTAGCAGTGGTAATTTGAAATGTCATTTGGTTTTGCAAGCCTCATGCTGCTTAATGCAAGGGTCTGGAGGCCAAGAATTTAAAAAAATTATTAATAACATCTACTTTCTAGAACTGTGGCCTTAAGTAGATTTCTTTTTGTGTTATCTTTAAAGTTCATGAGACAGTGCACAAAACTTTTCCTGAGTTTATCATTGTTAATCTTCAATTTCCTTCTTTTTTCTTTATTATTTGTAGCCTTTAATCAAAAGTAAAACATTGACCTCAAATCTAAATTACTGTAGACTTCAACTTTCTTGAAATTAGTTTCCTGTAGTCATTTTCCTTCAGATCTAACCAGAAAATCCCAGATTTTAAAATATTGAAGTTTAGTGAGTAAACTTGCAAGGTGTTGGGGTTTTGCTGCAATGAATATAATATCTATTTGTATATATTCTGTATTATAATAAGCACTGCTGTGGGTGGATTTCTGGGCAATACACATGAGGAGAAGAGACTTCAGTGGCTCTTAGGAGAATTCCATTTTCACAGATACCTGATGGTAGTTCTTGCATTTAAACATTGGGCTAAGTACGAGGTAACCATGTGTTTTATTAATTGCACAATTGAACTCTGAAGGGTTTTTTGTACTTTTTGTTCTTTTCCTTCCAGCATTCTCTCCCTCCAAGTGCATATGCCACAGTGAAGGCCTACTCCAACTTCGACGCTGACCGGGACGCTGCGGCCCTGGAAACGGCCATCAAGACCAAAGGTGAGCACGGGGGGCTGGGGCTGCCATCCTGGGGCAAGGTAGAAGGCTGGCTTGCAAAAACCAGAACAAAATTGTGTCTCAACACTGACATTTTTATATCCTTACTCAAGGATACCTACTTCAGGAGGTGTTGGAGTCCTTGAAATCTTGACCAAGTTAGATTTTGAGCCCTGTAAGTGCATGCTTTGAATATGGTTTTAAGTTTGTAGCCATGAGCTGTTGAGATTATCACTTTTTTTTTTTTACTCTCTTGACTCATCAGTACTCCAAATTCTTCTTCTTTTCTGCCACTTGAAAATGAAGTGTCAGCTCCTTTGGGAGTGGGCTCTGAATCATGGATTTCTACTGGATTGTTGGATTGGACATTTCTTCTTCCTTTCAGCTTTCCAGACACCTGCATAGGGCTGGCTTGGACATTTTTCTCCTGGGTTTTTAGCTAAATAATCATTTATCTTGTATTAATTTGGGGTCAAAGAAGGTCCTAAAAACTAGTTTCTGAAAAGAGTTTGCGGTATTTCAGGGGCAGGGCAATGTGAGCTTCTCAGAGCTGGGATATTAGATAGGCTTCCCTCTGGTATATTGAAACCGTCAGGAGAGCAGGGAGTGTGAAGTACAGCTCTGAAGTAATGCCTTGGTGGCACTCCTGGGGCTGTGATCCTGTCCTGTCCTGGGACAGGGAGTGCCATACTTTCCACATTTGCTCCAGGCCAGAGGAGCAGCAGCTGGGCGTAGCTGGAACCAGCAACTCTTTTGCCTTCATGTCAGAGAGAAATTTAAAAGCCAAACAATTTCTCATCAGAAAGAAATGCTAAGTCTTCCATCAGTGCCAGCAAAGCATGTGTTTGACTTGCTATAAAATGTAAAATATATCCCCTCCATAACAAGCACAAGGGTTTCTTTCACAAAATTTCTTAATTTAACTAGAGAAATTCCTTATTAAAGAGGGTTCAGTTCTGATTTTGAATCATTTATGGTTTGTTTTTTTGAAAAAAATTCCCTGATGTGAGTTATATATATATATAATCAGGTTTGGCAGCTGATGCTTTGTATATATGTAGAGTTTTGTCTAGACTTTATAATTTTTTGCAGCTCTGATTATCAGGCAAATCTAGACATTTCAAATACACCATGAGACTCTCAGGGTAGGTACAAACTTGCACATCTGAACTCTCAAGCTGCTAATTATTGCAAAAGGAAATTGCAATCTCCTAGGCAGTACAAAAGCTTTTCCAGTCAGGAAAGTCAAGCTCATGTTGTCTTTCCACTTTCTCCCAGCAAATTAAGCAGTGCAGTTAAGTTACACGGAAACATTTCAGTAGAGAGGTGATTTTCAACTCTCTGAGGGAACAATAAGGAACCTGTGGACCTGCATGTTTGTAGGTTTGAGCTTCTCTCTGCTTATTAATTTTTTACCCAGAACTTATTCTGAGAAAGTGGCTTTAAAGGGCAAACCTCTTTATGGTTTTGATACCGGATTTCCACCCTAAAGCATCTCACAATGGAAGTATTCTTGTGGAAAATTAACTACGAGAGTGTTATGACCCTTCTTCCAGGTGCTGTTTCCTTGCACTTTGAATGCTTTGGAACAGGATATTTTCATCTGCTAATTCAGAATATTTGATAAAATGTGAGTTCTCTAAAATATATGTAGGGTTTTCCTCAAATGAAAATTCCAACTCATCCAGACAAGAACTGTTTTTTATGAACAGTGCTGTAAAGAGCTATCTGCATGAACAAGTTTGAAAATAATTCTGGGAAATATCTAAGTAGTTATAACACCCATAATGAATAGACTGTCTACATCCACAGCAGCTACCATTTTCCTAGGAAGTATCACCATTTCTGTAGCAATTAGTTTGCATTGGATGTGGGAAGTAGAAATAAGCAATGTAAGTTATCACAGAGTGATGAAGAGGAATATGACTTGTTTATTTTAAAACAGTGAAAGAGGTAAGTAATAAATATATATGCTAGTTGGTTTGTGGTTGAAAATTAAAAAAAACAAACAAACAGGCATGTAAGAACCATTTGGGGGGTTTTACTCTCTACAGGATAAAGGACACCTGGTATCTGAACCCTTGGGCTTTCTTTGTGTTGAAAATCGAGGTCTGTACATGGGCCTGCATTTCATACTCACCAAAGCAGTCTCCAATATCTTGGAAATTATAGCAGTGCCTTGGAAGTCATATCTTGTGGAGTCTTATCTGTGGCTATACCTTATATAAACAGTGCCTGAAGTCTGGTGTTTGCCATCAGGGCAGGCCAGGTTGGGAGAGTTACTATATAAATAATTATATGGTGATTATTATATGGTAATGGAAACTCCCAGAATTAGAGTAATGAATCTCCATTTTAGTGATTCTTGTGTAAAATGGCTAAAACTTATTTTACTACCTGAACAACAGCTGTATATTTGGTTTAGGGAAAAGATCTAGAGCAGAGTGTGTGACTGTTCTGCTCTATGTAATATCTAAATATTTCAGCATTTGTTCACACTCTTCAGATTCATTCCTCAGAGGTTGCTAAGCCATCTGTTCATCTGTGGGGACCTCTGGAAAATACTGTGATGTGTTTATTTGGGCTTAGATCTACCTGCAAAAACTATACTGCACAAATACATTGTCCAGCCCTTTGCAGGGGTTTGAGTGGAGCTGAATTAAATGCAGGGGGTTTATATATATCCACCAGCCTGGGAAGGGAAATGTGCAAAATGTCTCCAGGTCATATAATACCTTGTAGTTAGTAATTGTTCAACCTAGAGGTTGCATAATAAAAATAACTTGTTACAGTTCTGGCTTGTTCCTTTTGGTATAAATGCTATGGCAATGTTTCATTTTTTTTTTGCTCTTTAGTGTTTCTGCAGCAAATTCATTTAGTAATTTGGCATGTCCTTTGTAAGTGTTTGCTTTTTGCTGCATAGGACAAGAAGCTGTTTCATTTCTGTATAATGCTCTGCTGTGCTCTGTGTATAGATTAGCTGATGTACATGAACCTAAGCAGAAGAAACTATCTAGAAGGGCACTAACAGAGCTTATGTTAGATTTCCTTTTCTTTTTTTCTTGTAGCAAAGACAACTGCTGAAGTGTCTCTTCTGTTTCAGCGTTATTTCCTGGCATTGACACTTTGTGTGTCTGAAGTACTTGTTAAATAATTTTGTCAGACTAGGTTGTGAATATTTGTTATTTGCAGCCTTCTATTGAGGTCTCATGAGATACTTTTTTATTCCATGGCTGGCAGACTTCAGGCACAGGTTTGTTGTAGGAAAGGGCTTAGAACATACAGCTTAGAACATACATCTGTAATAAATTAATTATTTCCAGAAATTGCTAAAACAATGATGACATGTAAACCAGTCAGTTCAATGTTAGAGACAGATCTTCTGTTTATGTAGTATATCCAACATGCCCATAACTTTAGACAGAGTTTTTAAGACTATGAAGTAAAAGTTTTCAGAAGATGTCTGCTGGTTTGCTGGTGAAAGAGGGCAGTGCATGAAATCCACCAAACTGCATCAGTCACATATTCCAAGTATTAAAACTGTCACTAAAGAAATATCTCATTGCAACATGGTATGGGTTTGGTGAACCCTTGCTGAGCAAAATAGCAGAGCTGAAATTTTTCCCTCTGACCCCATTTATGTTCGTTTCCTCATTTTTGCTGACTGAGTTCCAACACTGTGATCTAACCAATGCCACCACTCATTGCCTCTTTGACAAGAAAAGCTGTTATTAAAAAGAATTTTTCTTTCCATTCCCCATTGATAGAAATGCAGGGATAAAATCTGCCTAGCCAGAATAAATTTGAAAATAAACTCTGTTTCATTGCCTTGAAACCTTAAGAGACTTTAGCAAACAGCAAAGGAAAGTGTTGGAGCTGCTGTCCTGCTCTGCCCCACCTCAGCAGCTGTGAGTCAGCATCCTGTGTGTGCAGCATGATTCCCCAGTGTGAATGAAGTACAAGCCTTTACTTTCCACTGAATGCCAGAGCAATGAGTTAACTGCATATTTCCATGGCATGTGTATGAGAAATTGGATGCAGTCAGTTATTTGTGGGCTTCTAATCTGTAGCAATTGTGGTACAACTTGAAAATGTCATTTGCTTTTTTGAATGCCAAGAATGGTTTAAATTCAGAATTTATTAAAAAGCTTAAGACATTGGCTTGTACTGTGGGGCTGCAACAGCTGAAAGGCTCAATGTCTGTGTGTGGCCATTTCTGGACAGGGAGAATTTGTTTTCTTTCATAATGTGAGAACACTTTAAAATGTGCAGGAGTAGATTATGGCTGAAATGTGCAGTCAGCCTGTTTTCAAGTCTGAGTTTGTAACTTAGACACATTGTGCTTTCCAGGACCTTATGGCATCATTTGCAGGCCAAGCTTGTGTGAATAAGAGCACTGATGTAGGTCTGCCTCAGCACAAGCTAAGGACACGAGACTCCCAAATGTAGCATTTCCTCATGAAAAATGTGGTGAAGAAAGAGAGAGAATTTTTGGATTAGACTTATAAGTTCAGACTCTGCAGCTAGGGGCTAAAAGATTTTTTGCAAGATTCCTACTTTATATGATTCATTTTTATAACACCTGTTGCAGTTCTTTGTTTCAGGTTACTTTGGGTAATAGGGAAAAGAAATGTAGCTGGATTCTGGCAGGGATCTGAGTCCTGCTAGCAGCTACTGATCCAGTTCTTACTTTCTGGGGCTTTTGTGAAGAAACCATCTTTTACACTGATGTGTGTGCAAGTGTCAAAGAAGCAATTCATAATACTTTCATTAAACAGAGAGAGTTCAGGTGAAGATCTGGACTGGTTCTGACCTCTAGATTGGAGCCACCTGTTTGCTTCAAAAGCTGGCAATTGCACTGAAGTGCATGGATTTGGAATGGTTCCCTTGAAAGTAAACCTTTGCTGATGTGTAGTTCACTTACTTAAAAGATAAGTTGGGACTTTGAGCATCCACATCCTCTAGGTGTGCCAGTTACAGCTCAGCATGGATCTTCCAGTAATTTCAAAAAGAAGTAGCACGTACTTAATTCTTCCAGTGTCAAAAATCCCTTCTGTCTTTTGAGCCTCTGAAACATACTGAATTAAATATGCTGGTTTATTTTCCTGTTTCCATGTTTGGAGTGATAGATTAAATGGCTTAAATAGAAAATATAACTGCTTTATTAAGAAGTCTTAATTGAAAAAACGCCACTAAAATGACAGGACATGCTTTAGTAAGTACAAGTTTTGAAGTCTGTGTTCTTGAGCAACTTTTTGCAGAATTCTGAATGCTTGGGAAGTGGTGTACAGACACATAAGTGAAGCACAAGACAGAGTGGCAAAGATGGTCACAAACTAGACTTTGAGGTGTGTCCAAAGATCTGCATCCCATCAGAAGTCTGGGCTCTAATTGGTGGCTTTTTCCCACAGCCAGGGCAGGATAAACACTAACTAGTGAGAGCTGCTGAGCTCTGCTCCAGACAGCACATGGGCTGTGTTTGGAGTGTTGGGGAACATCCTGATACAAGAAGAGGGACAAGAAAGCTTCTCTAACTCTGCTTTGTGTCTTTGTAGGTGTGGATGAGGTCACCATCATCAACATCCTGACAAACCGCAGCAATGAACAGAGGCAGGACATTGCTTTTGCCTATCAGAGGAGAACCAAAAAGGTAGTAAAATAAGAAGAAATAGGAATTATTTAATATTTTTCTTGTGGAAAAATCAGATTTTTCAGGGTTTATCTTTTTACTGAAATTCAAGATGCATCTACTTTGTCCATGCTGTCACAGTTTAGGACTGGTAGAACTTTGGAATATGTTGAATATGCACAACTGGGACTGCAGTCTGTTGGAGATGGTGGTTTCCTAGCACCATCAGGAATCACGTTGGGACCCACAGGATTCCCTGGTGAAATGTGCTAAAAATACTGTGAAGTCACTGGCATGAAGTGCCTCCATTTGAAGGAAAAAATGAAAGAGATGCTTTAGGGGATTGGTTTGTTTTGGCTTTGGGTTTTTTTTTGGTTTTTTTTTTTCTTTTGGTTGGTTGATATTTTTGGGGGAGTGTTGGATTTTTTTGTTTATTTTTTTAAGACAACTCAGCATAAGGGAAGTGTTCTGTTTCTAGTTTAGCTGAGAAAGGACTGCAGTCAGTTGTGCTACCCGGACTGCAGCTGTAGAATAGTGATGTAATGAGCTGACCTGTCATTGAAGATTATCCTGGCAGAAATACCTTAGCTACTGATCTATTGATGGAGAGAAATCTGTAAGATGTGTGCAGAATTCTGCAAAATGAGTCTTGCTGTCTGGGAGGCAAGAGCTCTTCTCTTTTGAGGTTTTGAGAATCTTATAATATTTGAAATTTCATGCCAGTGAAAAAGAGGAAGCTTTATATAGAGTTCAGATTATGATGAATATATCTCTTCCAGGTTTGCCAGACCCCAAATGGTAATCCTCAAGTAGCATCCCAGAATACTCATCTGAGCCCAAATGTAAAAGTAGAGTTAAATTTTGGGAGTTCACCAGCTTTTCTGCATGACTGATAGAGGCACATGCAGAGGCACAGCCAGGTTGGACACGTGCATGTGTGCACACGCCTGCACATCCTGCCCTGGGGACATTGGGACAATCTGCACATAAATGGACCCCAGTCATGAAATGTGTCACTTAAAGCTTTGTTAAATGTTCTGCATGACCACAAAAATGCACAGTCAAGAAAATCTGCAACTTTTTTCATGTTTCTCTCTCACTTTTTTCCCTTGCTGCAACCCAAGAACAAAGTGAATTTATCAGAAGTTTAACAAGTGCCAAAGAATAAAACAGTTGTATAAACAATGGAAATGTGCAGTAGAAACCACTCAGATAAACATGTGAGGAGGCAAGAGAGGAGGAAGTGGGATATGAAAAGACACGTAGGTATATCTTCTAGGGACAGTGTCTGATGGTTTTCTTTGCAAGCACTTGTGCAGATTTTGTTGGCAATGTGTTGTGCTGTACTAGGCTGCTTGCTTTGTGTGTTGCAGGATCTATCAAGAGATCATAATTTTAAATGTCACATAGTCTACCTCTCTTTTAATTCCTTTGGGATGAGCAGTGTCTGATGGAAATTCTTGGTTTAGGTTGGAAGGGACTGTAGGTGCCCAGGATGGACCCCTTCCACTAGATCAGGTTGCTCAAAGCCTCATCCTGGCCTGGCCTTTTAAACATTTCCAGGGATAAGTCAGCCACAACTTCTCTGAGCAATTTGTTCCTTAAAATTTATTACAGAGATATGTGCTGTCTTTCCTGTGGCAGTTCTGAAGAACCCATTTTCACCCAAATAAAGGCTGGAGCATTGTATCCCACATGGAGTGGTTGTAGTAAAATGTTTCTAGGTCTAAAGCAGCCAGATGCCCCAAACCCCTCTTCCTTCCCTTGGTCAATCCATGCAGTAGGTGCATACAGTATTAGCATAAATTAGTGCCCTGGATTAAGTGGGTGACTCTGGAAATTAACTAAAGACCTGGGCTCATTATCTCTCTGGCACAAACTTCTCTGCAGTTCAGCTGAGATCACTTTCTTTACCCCCTGCCTCTCCAGCTCAGTGATTGTTAGTGAGAAACCAGCGACTGAAATGCAGCAATTCCCTTCTGAATGCTACAGATTTGACTTCAGCTTAGGGGATACATGGATCTGTGAACCCCAGACTTGACCCTGGAGATTTCATCTTTGTAACTTACACTGCAGGGAAGCTGACACTAGCATAATTCAGGTTGCATCTGAAACCCATACGAGGACATGGGCTCTAACTCTTTGGTGCAGATTTGCATCTCCTGCAGTCACCATCCCTGACTGTGTCTTTTTCTAGGGCTGACTGGCAGTTAACAATAGGG
The DNA here is from genome assembly GCA_013400635.1 of Hypocryptadius cinnamomeus. Lineage (NCBI taxonomy): Eukaryota > Metazoa > Chordata > Aves > Passeriformes > Zosteropidae > Hypocryptadius > Hypocryptadius cinnamomeus. Next base: position 27,462 of record VYZP01051556.1, on the reverse strand, counting down.
ATTTAGGCTAGAATCTTCTGATAGTTTCCTTGAAGACAGGCATAATTTTTCAGTGCTCAGGGATGATTTTTTATCTCCTCAGATATCTGGTTGGGAGCTGGGTCTTACGGTGGAGTAAGTGTGCAGTCAATTTTCCAATGTCTTAGCTAGTAATGGGCTGGGATGAGAGGAAAACCACATATAATACAGTGCTGCTGGGAAAACTGTGGGAGTATGATGGAGAAGCAGTGACCGCAGTGAGTCAGACTCAGATCTATCTGTGCTTATTGGCTCCAACAAAGCATCAGTGCTTCAGGACTGGAGTGAAGCTGTTCAGATGTGTCTGCACCATGCTTTCCAGCACTGTGTCAGACACTGGTGCATTTCTTCTTATTTTCAGAGGATTAGAAAAAAATTCCTTTGCCCTAATTTCTTTCTTAGGCTTTCATAGCAAGAAAGCTCTTTATGTTTCTGTTTTCTTGTCAGTTGTGTAAGAAACACTGCTGCAGGCTTGGAGACTTAAAGCTCTGCAGGTTAAATTCTCTGGAGATAAGAAGTGAGCTTTAATTTCTTTTCTTCCATCGTCCCATCTATTTTACAGGAACTTTCTGCAGCACTCAAGTCTGCTCTCTCAGGTCATTTGGAGGCAGTGATCTTGGGCTTGCTGAAGACACCAGCACAGTATGATGCCTCTGAATTGAAAGCTGCCATGAAGGTAAATAAACTTTGGAATTTAACGTTGTTGATCTGATGTCACTGTCTCAGGAAAGAACATGAACTTCATATCCAGGGCCATAATTTTCAAACTGATTATTTTTTTTTTAGTGCTACAGTTTAAATATCCATCTGCAAGGCATCCAAAATGAGAGAAATCATGGAAGTATGTGGTTTTAAAACACTTAATTAAATCCTCTCTTTAAGGAAAAATTAATTCTTGTCAGTTCAGGAGTAACAGCCTGGCTGCCTTGCTGACTGCTCTTACAAACAACACACAGGTTCATAGTATGAGAAATTTTTAAGAGAGCAGCTGTTAGCAGGAGCCATCAGACCCTCTGCTGGCATTTATAGGCTTAAAGTAATTTCCAGTTACTGGGTCATATCACTGTTCTGGAAAGAACATCCTGTACCAGAGCTGCTCTGTGTAGAAGACAAGGAAGATGGGGCATCAAAAGCAGTCTCTGCAGAAAGAAATATCTGCTCTGCAGGCCACTGAAACAACACTTGAGAGATGCTCATGCCAGTACAGTCACCTTTGTAAGCAAACTAAGGTTGGGAAATTGTAGTTATAATCATCTAATCACCACTTACATTCTGGACGTTCTTGTTCAAGTTAGTTGGTTCTTTTTAAGAATTAAAGACAAGTATTAAGTTACGTCTGAAATTTAGAACATGTCAATAACACCAATTAATTAACTTCTCCAGATGATTAAAAAGGAGTTAATGAACAAATAAGGAAACAAAACCACTCCTTCCACCACATAAACACACACACTACCCTGACTCCCCAAAAAAACCTCCTTAAATCCCAAAACCCAAAAAACCAACCCACTGTGGAGATGGTGACTCTTCAACTGCGGGCCAAATGCCCCGTTTGAGTAATCAGATGCTGCCCTCTCCTGGTCTGAGTACAGCCTATCCATAATTTATTGTGACTCAGACTAGTCTGGGGTTTGGGATTAAAGACCAAGCAATTTCCTCAGAGTGGTCCCAAATGTAGAATATTCTGTGCTCTCCATGGGTTGCTTTTCCCAGCTCCCAAGGAGTACCCATTACTCCTGACCTGGTCTGAATTAGCAAAACCTTTCAATGCTCTGAATTTGCCTGAGCTTAAGTTTGGCTTGATACATAGAGCATTACAAATTATGACTTTGGCATCAGAGTTGAGGAAAGCAAAGTTATCATTGAGGAGTTAATTATTTTTCTGTTACACGTTCTTAAAAATATTTCAAAAATATTTAGAAAATTATACATGTTCCTAGTTTTAAAGACATTTTACCCAAAGGGTACTTTACCTCATAAGTGGCTCTGTTTTCCACATGTTCAAGACTGCATCATGAGACTTTTTCCCGAGATATTACCTCTCTTGAAATCCTGTGGAAACTATGCCCATTTTTGCCACCTGCAAAATGACATTCTGTTACAGATGGGTTTAACAAATAGCCTCCTAACAGGAAGATAAGACTGGAGTTTCTTCCTGTGCTCCCAGTGGATAGAAAAAAATCACACAGGCCATGATAAGCAGACCTTCTCCAGTTATGCTGGTGAGGAGGCCACTGTTAGACACTCAGAGAAGATGCGCATTGCCCAGAGAGAGCATCTACAGGATCTCTAAGCCACTAGAAATATTCCATCTGTTCTTTTCTCAAGAGCAGCTGGCAAAAAATATCCCTGAACTGTTAGAGTGGGGGAGAGGAGATGTCCATAAAATGTTTTTAAACCATTTCAGCCTTCCTGTTCATTGCTTGCTCCTAACTGAGCACCGTTTGTGTTGCAGGGGCTGGGAACTGATGAAGACACACTCATTGAAATCATCTGCTCCCGAACAAACCAGGAGCTCAGTGAAATCAACAGAGTCTACAGGGAAAGTGAGTTTACTTTGCAAGTTTCCATGTACTATGTCTTTTACACTAAATCACTTGGATGAATTCCCCTCAGTGTGAATTTCATTACTAGAAAGCTGACTCAAACCTGCTTTGGTTCTCTGCTATTTTGTACTGGTGTTCTGGATATTTTTGTGATTTATATAGTTGCATCTTGTTGCTTGGTAGCAAACATACTGAAGGCTATTTGCTCCTAATACAAGTTGTGTCTAAATGAAATTTTTTTGTAAGCTTTCCATGAGAGACTGATTGCATGGAACTCATGACTAACTGGTAGCAATGCTGGGTTTGATGTTGGGAAGCGTGGGCTTTTCATTGTCCTCCACACCTGACTTAGAGCGTAGCTGTTTATGTGCATAAAACACAGTAATTAGCAGCCCTTTTTCTTGCAAAGGAGTACTTGTGAGACATCCCTTTGCCTGAAAAGAGCTCTTTGTTTTCTAGTGTACAAGACAGAACTGGAAAAGGACATCATATCAGACACATCTGGTGACTTCCGCAAGCTGATGGTTGCCCTGGCCAAGGTAGGGCTGTTCACAGTTTTCCACTTTCTCTAACGTGCCCGAGTGGTGGCTGCCAGTGAAACAATTCAGTTTCTGATGCACTCTTAGATTTCCCTGTGTTTTCACTGACCTTTGGGGGGAAAAAGTATTCAAATGTTGAAGGGCAAAGTATTTTAACAGAAATGCAGCATTCACAGCATTAGCTTCATAATGGGGGTGGAGTATGCAGTTACTCATTTAGCAAATTCAGGTTAAAAAAAGAAAAAGAATGGAATATGCATGTAGCAAACTGCTTGCTTTCTGTGAAACCTTTCTAAAATACTGATATCTTGTTTGAAGGGCAAAAGATGTGAAGATACCTCTGTGATTGATTATGAGCTGATTGACCAAGATGCCAGGGTAAGTGCTGGTAGTGACCATGAAATATCTCCAGTTGGTCAGGCTTTGGGGGATATTGAGTATAAGCATACTGTGGAAGTGGAGAGCATTTAGAAGTAGGTGTGTGTATTTCAGATTGTCCTGCACAGTGATGTTTGCATGGTGTCAGTGAATCTGCCACTTGCAATCCTGATGCCTTCAGGTATCAGTTTTCACAGAGTACTTACCTACTCTACAGAAGCTCTTTGGTATTTCTTTTAGATATGTGAATAGAGAGAGCATTTAACCAAAGGAAATACATAGATTGCAGTGAATTTAGTGGCTGTTAGTGCTTGTTTGTTACATCTGCATCTGTCAAGAGCAGTTCTGCTGAGGTAAACAGAGCTAAATACAGAGTAAAGCTGTAGCCAGAGGTGAGTACAAAGCAGTTAGTCTTAGTGGCAGATTTGGATACTTAAATGTTGTCCTGGTGACCAGCCCAACCATGTGTCCTTGTGTGTTTCTCCCACAGACAGAGAGTTCCAGTAGTGCTTGTTTTTCCAATTAGGAAATCGTATACATCTGCAATGGCTTCTTGTGCAACTCCTGATTTTTTGTGATTTTCTTTTTCTTTCTAATCCCAGGACCTCTATGATGCTGGTGTGAAGAGAAAGGGAACTGATGTCCCGAAGTGGATCAACATTATGACTGAAAGAAGTGTTCCCCACCTGCAGAAAGGTACTATTCAAGAGACAGATGTTTTTTCCTGTAAGAGAGTTATAACAAAATGGTAACAACCTCTTCCCAGATTAAATGCTTGTGAAAAGCACTCAAAAACATAGTAGATCTCATAAATCTTAATTCATGTCCAAGGTGTTCATTTAAAAAGAAAATCTAGTTATTTCTGTGGGTGTGTAGATCTCACATTTTAAGTGTGTACAGCTCTTTTTTACACAGGTGTAATGATGTTCAATTATATGTCACATACACTGAAAACAAAGATGTTGCAAACCTAGAAAATATGGATGCAGGATACCTTGAGAAGTCCTTTATCTTTTACCTCTGTGCCAGTGTAGCTTAGCTATATCATGTGCTTAAATCTGCCAGTGAAGACCCGAAAGCAGCTCTGATACTGCTGTAAAGCAGCACATGGGAAAAGCCATTTGAAGACTTTCAGAGTCTTTCAGTCTTTAAATCACTGATGTTTCAAAAAATACCCGTACAGGATTACAATGGTATTTTCCCAGATTATGGAGGAGTTCAAGGAAAACAAAAAGGTCACAGCATGGGACCTTTACAGACTTTTGCTTGTATTTAAGATGAGGTTCTCAGAAGGACTTGCATGGATATTTATTAATCATGTGCCTCTACATTCCTGTGTCTGTGTTCATGCTTTGGTTGGTTATTTCTGCCAGTTCTTGGTTTGGTTTTGATTTCACCTACTTTCTATTCTGTGCCAGTGTTTGACAGGTACAAGAGCTACAGCCCATATGATATGTTGGAGAGCATCAAGAAGGAGGTTAAGGGAGATTTGGAGAATGCCTTTCTTAATCTTGGTAAGTTACCCTGAAGTAAAGACTGTCTTTATATAGGATCTTTTCAGGGCTTTTGCAATGTATCATGATAAAGGTAGGACCTAGATTCACCCTGCTGGATGAGAAATTAGCTGGACATGCTAGTGTTGTTGGAGGCACTGGTGTATTTTAGGATATTGCAGATATTGAGAAGCAGCTTATTTTTGCCCTCTGCAAGATATAAACTTTGCTTTCCAGTTAAACTGAAAATGCGTTGTGTTGTGATCTGCTGTTAGTTCCACTTTTATTTCATAGAGAGGCTTAATGTTTGTTTCCCCAAGCAAACAAAAAGGTTGAAATTGTTCAGTACCCACATAGGCTGGAGAGAAAACTGTGTGTGTGAGAGAGGAGAAGGCAGGCAGTGAGGGGTGGTAGGGGCTAATCAAAGAGCTGATTTGACACTGAATTCTCTGAAATAGGGAGGCAGGGTGTAAGGCTGATACTGTGCCATGAGGTGCAGATGACAAGGATGTCACTGTGTTTAAGAGGGAGTTCTTTAAGGGGAAAATCCATTTCAGACTGAGGGGCTGTGTAGTGCAAATGGAACATAAACAGAGCTCAGCCTTGAAAAGGAGGCTTCTCATGGATGAATATACAAGGAGTATTTCCAGAGGAGAGATTACTTCTAGAAGTGGAACCATGAACTGGGAGCTGTGGAGGAGGGCTAGCATTCTGAAATGATACAATTCCAAAATGATGCTATTGTGAGCATCTGTGTTTCAGTCACAAGCCAAACCAAATGACTTCTAAGTAGCAAGTCAGGTAAAAATATTTTCTCTGTGTCCCCTTTTTGGAGGAACTTTTGCTGAAAACCTTATTTTGACTACTTATCATAGCTTTTAAAACAGCTGCAATATTCTGTGTTCTGTGTATGTGCAGGATATTTAACTATTCTTGTCTCTCTCTTCAGTCCAGTGCATTCAGAACAAGCAGCTGTATTTTGCAGACAGACTGTATGATTCCATGAAGGTAGGAAAGACTGTTTTTTCTTTCTACTATGTTTTTTTTTGTTGTTGTCATTGTTAGGAACTTCTGTTCATATGGCATGTGACTGGCATGTGAATAAATTAACAATTACCTAATATTGTTCAAAAGCTTTCTTTAACCCTTATGAGCCTGGATTATCTATTCAGATTCTTCTGATATAGGGAAAAGTAGGAAAGGGTCTCATTATAAAGATCTTTATTAGATCAGTTGATTATAATTAGACACATCTAAAGATCAGGCAAAGTTAGACAAATCTTTTGCATGTAACCAAGAGCTGATAGCAGAAGAAGCTGTTTATTGAATACTAAAATAAGATATTAAATTTGCCTCAAAACATTTTGTGAAGAAAAGGGATGAAAGAGAAACACCTGGTGACAGGCATTAGGTGATTCCAGGAAGACCTGGTGAACCAAAAGTGCTGCTTACAGTCTAAGCTAGATTTGTGACTGCAAGTTGGTTAAACACTGCTGATGGGAAAGGTACATTCATGCTCAAATTCTTGGATCATAATAATGACCTTCATTAGAAGATTTGATTCATTGTATCTTTTATTGCTCATCTTGGTTGCCTGTAGTTTGCTGTCCTACCATTAATTAATGGTAACATTTCAGCTATTGCAGCTCTAAATGTGTGTCTGCTTGTAGGGCAAGGGAACCCGGGACAAGGTCCTGATCAGGATTATGGTGTCCCGCTGTGAGGTTGACATGCTGAAAATCAAGAGTGAATTCAAGAGGAAATACGGAAAATCTCTCTATTATTTCATCCAGGCAAGTTTTTAATCTTTGGATTTATATCATGGGCCTTTGCAGCAGTCTTCATTGGATTCGTGGTACCACTAGAATTCATGGGAGGTGTGTTAGAGGCCACAGAGAGAATATTGTATTATTCATGTACTGTGGGAAAACCCACCTTTATCTTCACAGTCTACAGCTGATTCAGTCCGTCAGTCACTTGACAGTATATATGGGCTTTGTGCAATCAACTGATGTGTTCTGAAGGAAAATTCTGCTCACTAATCCCTATCCTCAGATCAAAAGAAGAGACAATTGTTCTGTGATTGCTGAATGAAAATAGAGCATCTAAATTGCTACTCCCTTTCATTCCAGTGCTCAAGGAGAAGGTTCTTTAGCTAGTCACTTTTGTCCATTTCTGTGATTAGACAGGAGCTACAGGTGCTAGGTTTTGTCTGACTTGGGGCATAGGTAAAGAGCTTGTGCATCTGTTTCAAAGGTAATCTTCACCCTCACAACAGCATATGCTACATTATTCCTTGTGTAGAGGAAGCTGAGTCAAAATCTTAACCCAGAATCTTCTCCTGAAGGTGTCAATTGTAGATTATTAGCAAATTTTTTAATAGTGCCCTTGGTGTATGATTTTTGCAGTGATCAGTGACACAGAGCAGAATTGAGTCCTTCAGCTTTCCTTTGTTGTGTTACTCTTTTTCATACCCAAATTTCTCTCTTCTTGGCCTTGCATTTGTATTGCACGAATGATAAATTATTTCACTTCACACATAAGTAAAACTCAGTCAAGACAGTCTCCTCCAGGCTGAGAAGGCGTCAATGTGAATCATAGACTGTCCCGCAGGTCTAGGGTATAATTCATATGCTTTCACATTTTGTGGCTGTTTCCTGATATGTATTTTGTATTTTTCTTCCCTTGCTTTACAGCAAGACACAAAAGGGGATTACCAGAGGGCACTGCTGAACCTGTGTGGTGGAGAGGACTGAAAACTGTGATGGAAGAAACCCAAGTCCAGAGAAATGCCTTTTTTGCTCTTCATTTTACTGTAATCCTAGAAAACCTGAATTTCCTAGCTACCTTTGACTTGCCCTTTCCCTGCCAGAGCCCTGCTGCAGTTTGCTCCCCCGTGCTGTGCATGCCCCTCTTGGCAGCTGTGCTTGGCTCTGCCAAAGATCCTAACAGTGTATAGCCAGAGACACTAACCCTCCAGGGAGACACGGGCTCACATGTGCTTGTGAAAAGCTCTGCTTCTCTGTGCAATGTTTCTAATAAAACAAATAAAATGTCATTTTACTTTAAAAATATGGGTCTTTCAGATCTTCATTTGAAAACTGTCTGCACAGTTGATGTGTATTTAGCTTTTGCTGTCCATTTTCTGTGTCATTTTTATCCTCCTCAGGTTCACTACTTGTGGCTGAAAACTTATCTTCTTCCCTCAAGTCCTTCATCTGTTTAGTGATTCACTTTGTCAGCAGATCCAAAACCGTTCTCTTCACTGGTCAAGGGAGATGATCCTGCCCCTCTGCTTGGCCCTACTGAGGCCACATCTGATGTGCTGTGTCCAGTTCTGGGCTCCCCAGTACAGAGAGATGTGGAGCTCCTGCAGTGGATCCAGTGGAGGGCACAAAAGATGATTAAGGGAATGGAGCATCTCTCTGATGAGGAGACACTGGGGGAGCTGGGCCTGTTAAGTCTGGGGAAGACTGAGAGGGGATGTAATTAACACTTAGAAATATCTACAAAGTGGGTGCTAGCTGATGGTACCAGACTCTTTTCAGTGGTGTCCAGCAACAGGATGAGGAGCAATGGCCATAAACTAAAACACAAGAAGTTTAACCTCAGCATGAGGAAGAAGTGCACACTGAGGGTAGCAGAGCACTGGGAGAGCTGTGAGGAGTGGTTATGGAGTCTCCCTCTCTGGAGACATTCCAAACCCACCTGGATGGGTTCCTGTGTCACCTGCTCCAGGTGACCCTGCCTGGGCAGGGGGCTTGGGCTGGATGGTTTCCAGAGATGCCCTTCCAACCCTGACTGTTCTGTGATCATCTTTCCCCTAATTAAGTGTCACTGAAACCTGAGCCACTCTGCCTGCCTGTGAGGGGCCAACACCTGAATCCCTCCTCAACCTTTAAACACTTGGTGTGCCTGTATGCAAGGGGGAATAGTTTGAGAACACATAGAAGCCTGCTGTAACAGGAGTGCTTTCTGCAGCACAGCCGTGGCCGGGGATCGCTGCCCAGGTGCGTGGGGCCGGGCCGGTCGGAGGGGAGCGCGGTAGGCATTGCTCTTTCCGTGAGGGGCGAGCTCCCTCCCGCCTTCCTCCCGCGGCGGGGCCGGGCCCGGGGCCGGGCGGGCTGAGGGCACCGCGGGCGGGCCCCACGGAGGGGCCGGGCCAGGCTGGGGACACCACGGACCGTCCCCACCCGGCTCAGTTGGGAGCCAGTAGGATGCACTGCTCTCACTGAGACACTTTTTCCTACTACAGCACGAAACTCACACCCGAGTGTTAGGGGAAGGGTGTGAAGAGAAAAACTTCCCCCCACCCAGGTGAGAGGGGGCGCGTTGCCCTCACGGGTGAAGGCTGAGGGCAGCGGCCATCCAGGTGCTCTCCGGGGGCTGGTGAGCACATCCCCAGCACAACCTTTCGTGCAAGTATCACAGAGTTGTCAGGAGGTAAAATGGTTTCCTCTTTTCACAGCTGTTGCTCCTTTGGCAATGCAAAACTGCCTGTAAGTATCAGGTGTTTTCCCTCTGTCATTATCTGGTTTGTAGCTGTCTGTTTCAAAGGCTCGGGTTCTCCTCGGAGATAATTTTGATCTCCTCATAGATATGAGAAGCACACAAGAAGGCTGTTTCATACCACCATTAGAAGGATGAGAGGTTTTGCTTAAATATCATTGGCTGTAGACCACAAAAAATATTTGGTGTGAAAACAGAGCTGTTGGTAAAATATTGATAACTTAAATGCACAGATGGTGCAATTTTTCAGGAGCAGCTCCAATTTAATGCCTGATGGAGCAGTGTCATTCACACCTGTTTACAAAATGCCTCTCTGTCTAGATTTGTACATTTAAAAACTATTGCTGAGATAGCAAATCACTCTTTGAATCTAATTAGGTAAGTCATCTCTATAAATGTTGCTTGCTCAAATGTGGCCTTATAAAAGAAATCAGACTGCAAGCATTTTTCCAGTCAGTGGAATGAACAACTAGAATTTGATGGCTGGCATGCTCTGCCTCACTGCCACAGGATGTTCAAAATTGCAGGCTGTCTTTCTTCAGGAGCAAAACCATGTTAAATAAACCAGCAGGATTTCAAAGGCCAGACTATTTTTATTGATTTTAGACTAGGAAGTAAATTCGTCTCTTGTGATATTTAGAAGATTTCTAGAAATTAAATTTTTTTGTTGGCATTGTTGATTTTTTTTAAAATTACTGGCTTATTGATGTTTCAGATAGGAATAAATTTCCAAGCTCTGATGTTGATCCTGTTGTTTGGTTGCAGCCTTGCTAATAAGCAAGATGGGTCCCTTTCCATCATGTATTGCAAAAATCAGGTCTCTGAGACTTTGAAAGATAGGAATACCTTGAATAATGGTATTTGACAGTGTGGCAACATTTTATTAGTAAATCCCCACATGGCAAATTAAATACATAATTAAAAACAAACAAAATTTCAGTTGTTGATAATGTAATTTAGATCATTATTGAAGATCTATTTACGTTCAGAAGTAAAAAAAAAAACAAAAAGCACCAAAACCCAGACCTTAACATTTGCTATCCCAGTCTGTTGTCCCAAGAATCTGTGAAGAAATTTTTTTCAGGTCAGATCTTGATTCAGTTTGTTGTGTTTGCTCTTTGGTGTTCCTATTCCAATAGCACAAGCTATTTGGAATTATAAGTGTAAACCAGAAGTTTTACACTTCATAGACACTGTTTCTTTAGCTACCCCAGACTGCACAGCAAATAGCAGCAGTCGGATTTAATTTGACATGTTTCTTACCAGACCTACTGTTTAACACAGACATTGGAATATAGAGCTAAAGAACTGTACCTCTGGGCCAGTATAACTTAAATTTACTAAGAAAGTAGAGATGTTTCTAACATGGAGAGGTGGTTCCTTGTCCTATGTATAAGGGAGACTTTACTGTTTCTTTCAGAATTCCCTTACTCATATTTCAGAGGAATTTTTCTAAGTCAGGGTTTAAACAGTCCAATTCAGAGTAACAGAACATCACTTAAGAATAGTTGTGTGCTATTATATATCTATAATATGCTTGTACTAAGCCGTGTTCCTTATTTTTGCAATTCCTGCCTTCATTTGCACAGCATCTAAACATCTTATAAACATGCAGTTTATTAGCGCTGTGCGTTGATGAGGAGTCATGCAAGTCATGTTTTACACGTGAGAATCAGATATAGAATGGTTTAATTAAATTTAAATGTAGTTCAGCCAAAACTGAAGCCAACATTTACATCCTGGTAAAAGAAAAGGTTCCTTGCAAGATGAAAGCTTTGACTCCTTGCTGTTAAAACACCTTTTTAATTAATATTAAAAAGTTGCCTATAATTTTATTTCTCAAATGGGTAATGTTTGTTCTCTGAACACTGCTTTGACTGTTTGTAGAGATTGTCCCTCAAGTTTAGCTTTTTTGCACTGCCGTGACAGATGAGCTCTTCAGAAGCACCACCTAGGGCAGCAGAGTTGGGGTTCTGGTCGGGGGTGGGGTGTCCTGCGTGTCCTTCTGTTTCTATCCTGTCCCTTGTAGGGAAGGAGCCGTGTTTGGTGGCACGTTTGGCAGCAGACATTTCCGTGTTTGGTGGCGTGTTTGGTGGCACGTTTGGCAGCAGACATCTCCGTGCGCAGGGTCTTTGGGCCCGCGGTGAGGCCGCTCTGGGTGCACTGGCAGCGGCCGCTCACGAGAGGGAGCTCGGAGAAAGCGCCAAGGTGTTGCCGCAGCCAAACAAAACAACACCGAGAGCTGGAATCCCTCTCCTTAGACATGAACTCTGCTCTCTCCAAACATTTACATTCCCCGACTCTAAGCCTTCGTGTCAAAAATTCAGTTTCATCTTCCAGTACTTTTTTCCTGCTCTCCTCTCTGAAATACTTCACCAATTTTAATAATCGCTCTCTTTAGGTGTAGGCAAACGAAACGATTTCTTAAGTTCTAATCATGTTGTGAGTTTCCAAAACGGAGATGTTTTCTACAAAGAACCTTTCAAAGAGTGGGTTAATAATGACAATAAGTGTAAAGGAATTTTCTTCCTTTTCTTTAAAGGAAGGGGTTTTGATCTTGAAATTATCTGCTGCTTCCTGACTTAAATCAGGTGCACTGTTATTTTCTGTTGAAAATTGAACACAACCTCATATCTTTTGCTGTGTTCATAATATAAAAATTGTGAGCATTGCACACTCGTTGCTTTTTTCACTATCTTTGCTAATAAAAAACGTGTTATTAAAGTAGCTTTTCTAAAGGAGATATTTCAATTTATTCATGTGTATTAACCCCCCTTTCTTCTCACTTTGATCTGTTCACAATAGGCAATGTTTTTAAAATTTTAATATAGAGAGAATTTGTTATGTGAGTTAACTGTTTAAGTTCATCTTATGCATTTTTAGAATCAAGAAAAGAAGATATTCATTAATCTTCTTTTGAGTATGGCTTATTTAAGGTCCTGTTTAATGCTGAACACAAAAAAAAAACCAGACCCAAACCAACCAACACCATATGTAGCTATTTAAGAAGGCTGATTGGCACACAGGCTGTTATTGTGACTCCTGATTGAACAACTACTAAGGAATGTGGCCAGTACTCTCCTCTCTAACTGTCCTTAGCTGGCTGGTTCATACCGACTTTTTTTCAGGTAATGTTTCACTCATAAGGTAAAAATAAAATGTAAGGCTTGTGAAGGCTATTTCTAAGCATACACAGAGCTTATCTGAAAATCAGCTGTTAATATTGTTATTGGATACCCATTGAATCTATTTTATCACTTCTGTACAAAAATCAGGATGAATTACCTGATTTATAATAGGCATCTTATTAAATATTGAACTTATCAAATATTTTGCAATTACATTCTATGAAAGAGAAAGTTTTATTTAAGGCAGATTTAATAGATTTTTTTTTAAACAAATGCTAAAGTATTTTACATCTATGAAGCAATAAAGATGGGTAATTATTCTGGGAAAATATTTTTGTTAACATTTTGTAAAAACAAATTAGATTACTATTAATTTATAGGCTTTCTGTGTAGTAAATTGTATTTTGTTTGTGAGAAGGTATGGCAATTAACTTATTACAAATATACTAACAATGATGTGCTTAAATACGTCAGTAAAGCAACAGTTGGCATTGTACAACAAATACATTAATAACAGGGGATTTACATTCTTTCCCAGTATGGGTTTTTCCTCCACACTCAAAAAAAAAAAAAAGGTGTTAGGAGCTCTTTATGTGTGTTTTAGGCTTTACTGTGAACTCTTAGTTCTGAATTTTCTTCCTCAGTGTAGGAAGGTTTTCCCTGCAAGCAGGAAACCGACTGTACTCTGTAGTGGTTCTGGACTGTGACTGCATTGTAGTGCTATTATTGCAAATGATGAACTACAGGACCGTTTTTTCCTGGTCTCTTGGAACTTTGTGTATTGCAAATGCACTCAACATGTCAAGGTTTTAACAGCTTGGTTTTAAACACTTTATATAAAAATACAGATAGATTATTTTTATATAAAAATATTAAAAGTGGAGACAGTTTATTAAGTAAATCTTTAGGGTAAATCAAGGCAAAAAGAGGCTGATGTGGGCTATAATTACACCTGGAATACTGCAGAGTTTGTTTGCCCGGGTTTGGGTGGGTTTTAGATTTTTTTACTAGAGAAAGTCTTACTAAAGGAACTGCTTTTTATATTCTGGTTGCTTTCAGCTCTCACATGCTACATGTTTGATGTGGGTAGATGAGATAATTTTCTTCTTTTTTCTGTTCCTCTTCTGCCTTGGTCTATTTTATTTTACTTTGAGAAAACAGGCTTAGATATCCTGCTGGTTCAAAACCTGCCTGGACATGAGCTGTATTAGTCTGAGGGTGCCATGTAGAAGAAAATTTTTAAAAACCTAATAAAATGGGATGGGACTTTTTCAGTTATTTCTCTCTCCACCATTTCTTGCCATAGATGTTGAGACAGGATTGTGGAGAGAAATCAGAAGTGCAGCTATTTCAGAAATAAGCTGCTGTATCTGTAGTTGGTGATAATGCTAATGCAGTGTTTTAAAACAAGGAATTGGAACTGAGTAGGAGCCACAAGGCTGAAAATAATGAACTCTGGTAAGGTAAGTGGTGAACTAACAAAAAATTCAGACTGGGTGTTATGAGTGGAGGTCTGACTCAGTAGAACAGAACATAGGAAATAAATTTGCAATCTGCCTTTCTTTTGTTTTAAGCAATTGTGTGGCAGCTATTTTGGATTAGTGGAGGTCATAGCTCAGAAAACACCCCAATGTTGGATGGATAAGCTGCAGGGCTGCCTCTCTAGGCTTTGTGTGTAAGAACTGTATTTTAGAAGGACAGGAAGTTGAGTACATACACAGATTGATCTCCTCTGATTAAATATTAGAAAGAAAAGGAGGGAATATGGTGTGCAGTTTATGGGAGGAAACCCTGAGATGGGAAAGGAGTGCTGGGGCCCTGGCGTGGTGTGTCTGGTAAGGGCCTCCCTGAGCTGTCCCAGTGAGTGGTACAGAGTGACTGTCCCAGTCAGCTGTACATTCAGGTCTGTGTCTGCAGCATAAAGCATTAGGCACTCCAGTGTCCTGGAAGGTCCAGACCTGTCATTTTCAGCAATGGGAATCAAATGTCTAAACACCTTTCAGTGTCTGAGTCTCCTATTGTGTGACTGCCTCCTAACATCAGGCATTTATCAGGTTCTGAAGTGCTGCAGGCCCTTCAGCCAGGACAGTGCCCCAGTGACCTTGTTCAGAGTTTCTCCTAAGCAGGGCAGGTGCTGGGCTTGCAGACATCCTGGCTTTTTGACCCCAGTTTTCTTTGTCTCTTACCTTAATATTTGTCATCACATATTCTTATGTCATCAGAAAATCTCATTGTTTTAGTAAAAATCATAACTGGAAGAAGTTGCCACCAATTATAAATAGACGTGAATTGATTGTGAAAATGCTCTTGATTCAGGATCAATACAGTAGTTTATGTGTTTTATATCTGTTTTTATATCTGTCCTCTTCTCCCCCCAACAAGGTGCTAGTTAACATTTGCTACATTTTTCATGTGTAGGCATGAGCGCATGCTTTGAAGTAGTTTTGCCAAGGTGTACTGTTCTCTGTTTAATTACTCTGGCAGCAGTTTAGACTCGCTGATACAAGAGAAGAAATAAACACTCTGTGGAACAGAATTATCTGATTGCAGTTCCCTTTTTTCACCCCATCTATTGTATGACATTATCCTGGTAATTTATTTTATCTCAGTTTCTGTTTTCCTTTAAAATCAGAGATTAATTTCTTCTTTTTAAACTAAAAAGAAACTAAAACCCAAAAAACCCTATTTTTTTTTTAGCAATTCCTGATACAGCAAACCTATTACAGCAGTTGATGAGCTGTTTTCATTAAGTGTTTTCAGTTCCCAAGTTCAGTTCTTCAGGACTGATTAACATTAATGATTATGTTTCAGCTCGAATGCTGCCTGGGAAATGTGTTTTGAAGCTTTGACCCAATTTTCATAGCCTGTGTATCTGAGTTATTTCCCCAGGTGGACAAGTACTTTCACAGTTGTCCAAGCTGCAGGTCTTGGTCCTACCTTACACTAGGGCAAGAGTGAATCTGAAAACTTAGGGCAAGGCAGCTCAGATGAGAATGCACTGTTCAATATACAGTGTTTTGTGGAATAAATGGAGCAGCTGGTGTATGAGTGAACCTGTTAGGCTGAAATATTTGGGCAAGTCTTGTGTTGTGATAGGGGAACTGTCCTGTCTGTCGTTCCAATGTTCTTTGGCCAATCTTCAGTCTTCTGGGGGTCTTCTGTCTTTGGTGGTTCTGGGTGGGTTTTTGCTGTACCTGTTTCAAAATGACTGCGTGCTCTGCTGTTCTCTCCCAGATCAATGGACCGTGAAATGTGTATCGTTTTCAGACTGTTCTTCAATCTGTGTGGCTTTCGTGCACATATAGTCCAGGTAAATGGTGTGCTTTGCTTTGAGAACAGATTAGAGGTGTAATCTCCTCCCTTCCTGATCCTTCTGAACTACCTTCATCTCTCTTCTTTTTTCCTTTTTCTTTTTTTTAGTCTACAATTCTTTTAATTTTCTCCTCTCAACTCATGGAGTAAAAAATGAGAGCAAGCCTAGAGCCTTGATCTAAAGCTCAGGGAGATCAGTTAAGAAGGCTGATACTGATTTTGGTATTTGGGGATGTTCATAAAGGCAAGGTTAAGAAAGGAATTTTCCTTTCTGTGGTAAATACTACCCAGATCATTGGAAAAGAGCTCAATTTTGTGTTAGTGTATAGATTTGCCATTACATCATTAAGAGGGTCATTTCAGTGATTCAAATTCAGTGTCAGATTTTCCAGATGGGCTTTCTCAGTATTAGCAGGGCCAGTGTATTCAGAGGGAATTGCACGAAGAGCGTCCAGCAAAGTCAGGACAGCTGCTGCTGAAACATCTGCTTGGCTCAACTAGGAATTTATTGTCATTTAGTGAAAATATTGGTGAGAACATAACCTTTTGCAATGTTTAATGTTTTATTGGCTATAAAAGATAAAATATAGAGTAAAGGGAAGTAAAATAGTATTTTGTTAGGTCGGGAGTTAGATTTATGCTGCTACTTACTGATGGAATAATCAGTAGGTCATAAAGATCAGACTGCCTGCCTCCTATCTCTTTTTTTTGTGTGTGTGTGTATTCAACAATCCCTTCTTTGTGATCGTTAGACCCATGGGAGCTTACCAAAACACCAAGTCCCTTTTGTCCAAGGGTATTAAATTATCTGTTTAGATCAAGCAGAATGTAGTGGATGCTTCTGTTTCAGACATTAAGCAGTTGGGATAGGACTAAATAGACCAGGATGCTTGACATGTGCAAATGGAGCACATGCTCACAAGGGACACTCAGCAGCGTTGTGAACTAATTCAGCACACACAGAGTAGGCATTAAATAAATTGTGCATTACCATTTGGTGGGGAGTAATAAGCAAAGAGATCTCAAAGTCTTCAGCTTAAAAGGAGTAATAGTGTATGTTTCACACTGTTTCACGATATGTCTGGCGTGCTCTTACTCAAATAGATTAATAGTGGAAATAGCATCTGAAGGCTTCTCTGAAAAATGGCAACACACTGAGATTTTTCATTAGATTGAAAATCCCTATGCTGTGATAAAATTGATAATATCTCGTGATCAGTGTTAGAGGAAGCAAAGACTGAGTGGCACCATGGGGAAATTCTCTTTGGTAGAGCAGGGTGCTGCAGAAGAGGAGGAAAGCCTCTTCGTCAGAGTGAAATTGTCCAGCAGTGATACAGAGAATGTCATAGTCTGTCAAAATTACAAAGGGCTTTTTTTTTATTCCTTTTCCCCCATAGGTAGCAGACTGAGGTTGAATTCCTCTAAAAACTTTGAGAATTCCATTAGTGTCCCTTGGAACAGGCTGGTCTGGGCAAATGATATTTTGCTGGATTAAGACTTCATTCCCAATTGTCCTGTTAAACCACCTTTCTCAGAGGGTAGAATTAATCCCAAAGATTTATTCTAAATAACTTTATTTGCTACAGAGAATGTAAGAGAATGCTGGTCTCAGTAATGCCTGGTGCAGACAGTGCTTGATATCACTGCTATGCATTTTGTTAATTATATGAATGTTGTAAGAACCCTGTACCTGCTTTTACTCTTGGAACAAGGGGTTTGCTTTTGCTTGTGATCACTTTTCCTCTCTTCCTTTTTTCTACTTAGCCCGTTCTTTCTATCTCTCAGTGAGAAAAAGAACTTATCCTTTTTTAGCCCTACAAAATGACTGGTGTTGTGCAATTCAAAATGTGAATAGAGAAAACCTGGAACATACATGTCATTCTTTCCATATGCATAAGGCACTGCATTCTTACATTTCAGGATATGCAGAAAGAGATTTTTTTTAATATTCATATCTCATACTCCTGCTTACCTGCACTGTATTAATCGCTTCAAGGAAAACCAGCTGAAATCCTTGCAGTAGAAGGACAATTGTGGTTATGCACCTTTGAGTAAATCCTTTGGGCTCTTGAGGAAAATCAGGCTGTTCTCAGCTGCTGGTGTGGACAGTGGCACAGATTAGGGGTCACATTTGACCTGGGCACTGAAATGTGACTTCTTCAGGGCTTTTCTTTAAATCAATGAATGCCCTGTGTTCATAGCTCACAAGACTGGCAGTATGGCAAAAAGACATGAAGAACGATACTTTACACGTTTTTTATTCTGGCTTTTATCCCAAGAGATCCCACAGAGCTTCAGTAACTACCATGGAGCCTGCCTTTAATGAAGAGGAGTGACAGGCCTCAATTGTTTCAGCACATTTCCATGAGGGTTTTTTCCTCTTACAGAGTGGTTCATTTTTCTGTCTCTGATGGTGAGGGGAGGGGGAGGAGAGCTGTGTTTGGGGAGGTTTATATCTTTGCAACTCTGCTGGTATCCCCGTGAGACAGTAGTAAAGGATTTTTTTGTCTGTAGCTTCAGGATAGTAGCACACAAGAAGGATGCTCACTGTGGCCGTGCTGTTCTGAAAGGACTTCATCTCTGCAAAACTTCCTTACTTTTGCAGGGGTGATGTGACCTGCTGCTGCTCTTAGAGTGAAGTTCATTTGCTCCTGGTGTAGTGAATTGTCTTTGATAGTTCATGCAGACACATATTCTGCTGAAATTCAGTTGTCAGCACAGTAGAATAAAGCACTCTGTGCATCATAGAGGAAGGGGGGAAATTGAGTTCTCTATTTACTTGTGCTTTACTGGGGCAGGTGACCAAAATGGCCATCTCTCCCTGTCACTGACTCTCACCTGTCTGTTTGCTTTGGAATAAAATATAAGGAGTCTTCCTAGGCTAGGTCAATTAGGGGTTTCCCTGCAGCATCAACTCCTTGGCTTGACCGTAATCTACTTAGAAACTGAACTAGTTAAATGAGAACTTGGATCACAGGTTAGAGAAAGAGATCTTAGACCTGGATGAGCCAAGTGCTGCTCTGTTTGGTTCTCAACACTTTCTGTTGCTGCTAAGGAGCACAAGATCCTTTTTAGAGGCCAGCTCTACTAATTAAATATGACATTTTTATTAAATATGTAAAACCACCCAATTGTCAAGTACACACAATGTACAGCAAAGACAGCTGAGCAGGAGTGCCTGGCTGCAGGCAGGGATTTGCAAAGTCTGCAAAAAACCCCGCAAGGGACGGGGACAGTGAGCGTTGCACTGCACCGACTCCTGCAGAAGTGTGCTGTACTTTTCATCTTCCTTCATCATACCTACATGAAAGGATCTTCTGGAGGGGCAGATGTTGGCCTCCCACCAATTCTAAATAATGGATGGTACCAGCATTTGTATTCTTTTTTAGTGGAGCCAGTTTATGCCCTGTTTTACTGGCTCCTAGAGCCCAAGGAAATACGGTTTAGAGCCAGCTCTGCCTCCATGGCTCTGGTTTGCCTTGCTCAGGAAGAAGCTGGGGCTGTTTCAGCTAGGCCATCTGGCTCTCTTGAATGAGCTTATTAGTAATAGTGGAGGTGGGTCTATTAGCCTGGGACAGGAACTCAGAAACAGATGCTTTGTTTATGTGTAAAATATGGCTTCAAGCCAAAGCGCTAATCATGATTGCCTCTGAAGTGGTTCTAATCATCTGTATGAGACTGCAGCCGCTCTCGTGTTGTTTGTACAAGCTGGTAGTTTAGAGGTGTTGTGTACAAGATATTTGTAGTCATAATTTCTCCAAACAGGTTAAGGCAAACATTATGAGAATCAGCATATTAATGTGCTGTGTTTCAAATTAGAATTATAAACACGCTTTCCTCATTGGAGGCTTAATCTGCTAGGAAGAAGCCAGATGTTTACTGATCACACCATTATTTAGAAAGACCTATCAAACTAAAACAAATTATTGTTGTTTAACTGGAGGAAAGCCTAGTTTTATGTATCAACTTAGTAAAACAGCCCTGTGCTGAGACTGACCGAAGGAGGATTTCCTTCAGGCAGTAGGCCAAACACGAATCCCAGCAGATGTGCAGATTCCCCTTCTGGCCTTAGGACAGCAAAATGAGGTGCACCTATGTTTCTATAACCTGTGTGTGAGGTATGTGATAACAGGAAATTAGTAGTTCTGGCTTATTATTACCAGAAGATCATTCTTGAGGCTTTTTAAGATTTCAGTTAGCATTAACAAAGGGGTAAAATAAAGGTAGAAAAATTTGAAAAAAATGGAAATTTTAGACATATCCTGGTTTGGGTTTTTTTTCTGTTTCTTATTTGAATGCCTTCTTGAGAATGGAAAATTACGACTGGGCAATTTGCATGAATGGTTAAAAACAAGGTTTTAATAATAATTCTTTCTTTTGTTTTGAAATGGTATTTTGTGATTAAAAAATGTGATTGTTTCAGGCAGGGTGACTTTATCCATTCTTTCTTTTTACTTTCAAACCTCTTTTTCCACTCATGCTTTCCTCAAGACATTTGAAATCAACTGTCTGAATCTGTCCCATGATCTTCAGTAAATTTTTACTTCCATTGGTCTCTTGATAGAGTGTATTCCATCTTGTACAGCTTTTGCATCAAAGTGGCTTTGCTTTTTTCTTTCATTAGTCTTTCCCATTTTGGCACTGTATGCCAGCCTTGCCTGTAACACCAGATTCTGTGTTTTTACAGTAGCATGATATCTACCTTTTTTCTAAAGCATCTGATCATCAAAATATGCTTAAAACCTAAGCCAAAATGTTTACTGTGCCAAACACGGGGCTTTGCTCTGTACAAGGGAAAACAAAGGTATAATACAGGGATTGTCTTATGATTGTAGTCCTCCAAACATAAGATGCAAAGTTCAGGATATGTGCCACAGTTGTATGATATACATCACACTGTCCTTGATACATACATTGATACGTTTGCTGTAGTCTGGTGAGCTTGTAGAACTATCAAAGGAAAACTCCTTTATTGAATCCTCTGTGTGTGTGTAACTTTGAATTGTCACTCTGCAAAATAGGATATTCTTAATACTATGAGACACACTTGAAATTTGTTCATTTCATTTTACTGTTTTTTGAATTGATGTTTCCTAAAACATATGATAGAAATACCTAAAATACTACCATTAGTTCTGTGCAGAACAGATATAAACTGTGCCTTTCATTTAAAAAAAAAATAAGGTGGTAACGTGAAAGCTCTGGTTTAGCTACAAACAGACTGTGAGTTATAGTTTCTTGGGATGCTAGGTGGCATACAGGAGAAAACATAAATATTCAGTGGAACAAAACCTGGCATCATCTAGCTGTATCTGTTCTCAATTAAACCTTATAATCTTTTCTTTTTCGCTCTTGATTGCAGAAATGTAAAGGTTGGATAAGTAAAAGCACACCTATCAACCTTTTGATAGTATTAGAGAACTAAGCATTCTCAGTTCTCTCACTGAAATCTTCTTAGAGGTCTGGACTTGCAGGAACACACGATAGCTCTGAGCAAAGCCTGTACCACTGCTCTTAATGTAGCCTTTTTGTGGCTATCCACTGCAACCCATGAAATGTGCAAAAATAACTCATGGCTCACAAAACACCTCAACCCACCCAGAGTGTGGAAGCTTAATTGGTAGAAATCCCTGCTGGACCTATCACTGTCCTATCTGTAATCTTACTGGGCATGGTTCTCAAAGCACAGACACAAAATGAATCGTTGTTTAATTTGTCTTCTGTGCGTCAGAACTTCCCAAGAGCACAGAAGACCATAAAATAAATAGTCCTTTCTGTTTTAATTAGCCACTTCATTTTTGCAGCTACTTTCTTTGGCAAGTGCATCATCAGTTTCCCTTGACTTTCAAACTGAGGACAATGGTACAAGGGCATCAAAGAGGGGATCTTTTGCATGCATCAAGAGGCATCTTTCGTGTTCCTGGCGTTGTCTAGACTGAGAGCTGTGGCTTGTATGAGGAGTTTTATTAATAGCTGTGTGGAATTCTCTATGTGTTGGATGTAGTAATGACTGCAGTGAGTTTTCTGTGTATTCAGTTCATAAGGAGTTCAGTGGCATTTATGTCTTCATAACAAAAGGCAGATGTAAAATACTCTTCTGCTTAGCAATAGCCTCAAACAGAAGATAGTTGAAAAATTAAAAACATAATTGATCCCTTTTTTAAGACTACTTCAAAACTGTGCAGGTGCTATTTAGTTAGGTATTTGGTTAGGTGGTAAATCTTTTGTCAGGAGTGAAGAGAGTATCAGGAAGTAACTGTGAGGCGGATTCAATGGTCCTTCCCAGAGAAAAGCTCCCACTGACTCACATTGAATAGACACCACAGAATTTGACCGAGAAGGGATGAATTTTACCTTTGTAGGCTGAAAATGTCTAATTAAGGGCCTAAGTGGGTTTTCTTTGAAGTCATTTGGGGCTATTCATTGAGGGAGCAACTGTTCAGCATAAGTGAAGGTGTCTGGCCCAAAAAAAACTTTAACTAATGTTGCACTGTGTTAAAATAATCTGAGAATCAAACACAGAACAAATGTAACATTTCACTTAATGAGTCTATTATACCATGTTTCCCTAGGAAACTTGTAATTATAATTAATTACCTCAAATCTGCTGCTAATCCATTTGAGCTTAGAAAAGACATGAATTTTAGGATAGTTAATTTTCTGGTGCTATGTTACTGTCTTTGAACATTTGAATATTTGAAGTAACATTACAACTGAAGGACTTTAATTTTACATATATCTTCAAATTCTCCTCAAGCTCTCCCAATCCTACATTTAGCTGCTGTTGAGCAAATGGTTATAAAAATTATTTGAGATGGGAAGAAATAGGGAGACTTTGTATTGGCTCAAAAATAATACTTTTCATTATATTTTCAAAGTGAATTAAAAATAAATGAAGTTCCTGCATTTCTATAAGCTAAAGGGTCATATGGAAATGAAAATGCTATCACTTCACCGGTTCTCAAACAAAGTATATTGGACTCAATTTTAGAACCTCCAACTGTTTGTCAGTTTTCTATCCAACTTCTTGCTCACAGACCTATGTGACATAATATTTTTAAGAACACCTGCCAAAAAAGGGAATATTATGGCAAATGAATTATTATACCAAATGCAGGACAGATGTAAATCTGTGTGAGCATCTGTATACTGAGCATGTTGATTTACATTAGCTGAAAAAATGTCCATTACTGTGCAACAGCCAATTATTTGACTTGCTTCCATGGAGAAGGGTGGTATTTAGTGTATTTAGTTTAGGAACTGAAATTTAAAAGGTATAAAGATATATCTTTGCCAACCTTGCCAAAAGAAATCTCTGGAGTATTGAAAACATAGGGTAAAGAACCGATTACTGAGATCAGTCTTAAAGGGAGTTATCATGAGACTTAGCCTTGTCTATGATCTTTTTAGTGGACTTTTCTAGCAACTTTTTCAACAGGACCTTAAATGATTAAGAAACTACAGTTCTAGTTTCCTAAAGGCTCTGAATTAGTATTTCTGAATGTCTACCTTATAATTTATAACTGACTGCAATGGACTCAGCAGCCCCATTTTCAAAAAAAAGAGTTAAACTTTATAGTTGATGGAGTTGTATATTTTCAGGTAAGTGCTAAACAATTTATTGCCTTAATCGTTGCAGGTTGCCTCTGTCCAAGAAGGGTGGAATAAGCTCTTCCTTGAAAAGCACTGGCTGGAAAAGCCCCAACAGTGACACCCAAGTAAACCAAGGCAGGTGTTGCCATACAGAGTCTGTCAGGACCTACATTGTCCTGCAGCTTCTCCTCTAGCTCAGATTCTCCGGAAAGAAAGCAGTACATTGATAAGATCTGGGCTAAAGAATCAACTGTTCTGAAAGCTGACCCTTGTAAATGGACGAAAAAGCAGTGAGATCTCATTATTATACCTATGTGTAGGTGCACAGTTTGTGGTCATTGGGAGTGGGGCTGTGGCCCTCATCCCCAGTGGGTACAGCTGTGAGCAGCAGGTGAGCAGCACTGACAGCAATGAGCCATGGAGTGCCCAGGGGCACTGAGCAACCACCAAAGNGGGGCACTGACCAACCACCAAAGGGAGCAGAGGGCACACAGGTGCAGTACATGAATGATGAGGTTCTGAAGATGAGGTTCTTGTGCTGAAGAACAAGAAAGAGCAGATGCTTGCAGCCTTCTGCAGCGACATGGTGTTACTCTGTATGGGCAGGTGCTTGAACCCCTCTGATGTGGAATGGTGTTACTGTGTATGGGCCAATGCTTAAAGCCTGTTGAAATTGTATGGGGATGCTCTGTGTATTGTGGCTGTCTCAACTGTGACATATGCTGTGACACCTATGAACTGGTTTGTTTTAGGGAAGTGTTGAGTTACTTGAAACTGATCCAAATTGACCTTAAATATTGTCTGGTTCGGGACATTGTATTTCCAAGGGTGTGGCTTGTGGCACTTGCACAATTTTACCATCTGGCACTATGATGTATTCTTTATCCTGAAAGAATGCTAAGTATTCATGGAGTAAGTGTTTTATATATATGTATTCTTTGTTTATCCTCTTCCTGCAGAATAGCCTGATGTGCGACTAGCATATTCTTGTTCAAGATTCCCTGCTGAATAATTTTTTTCTGCCATTGAAAATGAGTCTTTTAATACCTGGAAAGTCATAATGCTTATGAAACAGATGAGTAAGAATAGAACTTAGACCTCACTTTGAAGTAATTTCGTAGGTTTAAAACCAGTTATGATAATTATATGAATTTTAGTTTTGCTTCTCTTGATGGATTGTAGGATTGCAAAGTAGTGCCATCAGATTTTCATTTCTGCCTTGCCCTCCAATTAGTTATAGGAGCTACAGGCCATATTCTTCACTTCCAGCAGCTGCTATCCTGAAGACAGGAAACTGATTAGAAGAATCCAGTCTGGGCACCAAGGGAGGAATCTCACTTCAGTCACACCAATTCTGGGAAGCTTCTAAGAGAGAACAGGTTCATTTTTGTACTACATTAATAGTTAATGTGCCATGTGAGAAAGGCCATTATGAGAAGAAATGTGGTGGTGTATAAATAGGTGAGGAAAAGCTTGAGCTGATCCAAGTTTCTACTCTGTTCTGCTGTAGTTTCTCATCCTTTTCCATCTACCAGCCTTTAACTCTTTGTGGCAACAGGCAACTGGAAAGGTCGGACAGGGAGTTCTGATGTTTTGCTTGCTCCCAGCCAGTGTCCCACAAAGCAAAACTCTCCTTTTATGCTGGTGTTGATATTTTTACTAATATTTCTTAGCATATAAGAAAGCATGGAAATCACATGCCAGGCTATGAATACCTGTCACCTGTATTTCAATGGATCGCTGAGTATTTGGTGGTGGCTTTCTTCCTTTTCTTCAATTTCAGTACCATGTGGATCAATGATTTTGAGAGGCTTTGCAGGGGGCTGCTTGATTTTGTGTGGGAGACAGTTTTAACATACTCCTTCAGAAATCCTGTTACAGAGAAACACTTGAAAAGTGTGTCCTACTACTGTATAAAACCCCATAATTCAAACTACACATAAAAAGAAACTAAAATATTTGGTTTAAGACAACCATGCACACAAAAGCTCCAAAACAAAAAATCAGCTCGTTTGGAGATAGACAAAAGTCAGAACAGTAGAGTCATGTGAGTCAGTTTTGTCTTGTTCCTTAACCACATATTATTTTGCACTAAATCTCTATTTTTGTATTTGATAAATTCATACAAATTAAATTCAGACTCTACTCCAACAAATTTACATTCCTCACTTTCTTTGGAAAGTATGCCTAAATAAATTAATAATTAATGTGCAATATGGACATGAATAGATCTAATGGTTTCTAGGAAGTGTTTAATTTCTCATGTTACTGATAAATGTTCATGAAAATGTTACATCCACAACTATTCTTTTTTAACCAAACAAATCACAGGTTAAAAGCTTTAGACTCAGAACATTGATTTAAATTGCTGAAGCAAATGTTGTCTTTGTGTATTACTTTTTGCTAAGAACTGTTCTGTAGCATGGTCTAGCTATATATGTATATATATATATATGTATATATACAGAGTTTGGGTTTGAGCAGTTGGGTAGTGTTTCAGATCTAGCTAAGACAGTTGTTTCTAATATGCATTATATCAAGAACAAATCACACATCATCTGTGGAAGTCAAGATGATTTTTTTAACAGCAGTTCAGTGTGGGCAGTAGACAAGAATGGGAATTTTGGAGTCTTTGGGCTGTCTGTTGAGGGATGAAATTTAGCTGTCTTTACTCAGGTTTATAGCACCTTGATCTGCCAGAGTGCTCCTGTGCCACGATAGATAGCAGCCTTTTTGCACTGAAATTGGATTTGGGGAGGAAGTGCAAGAAAATGAAGTGCACAAGGTCTTGGGCTAAAGCAAGCGTGTGACAATGGGTAACGAGGCAGCAGAGCTTAGCAGCCAATTAGCTGGCAGCTGTGGTTAATGGAAGTACTGAAAGTGTACAGTGTCCAGAGCATCCTGTAGGTTACATGCACATTCCTGGTATGTATGTGATATACATAAAGTTAACTTCAACTTAAATCTATTTGTACTCATTCTGATTTTCCTGAGAACACTTGTAAAAGTAATTTCTGCAGGCACTGCATTGCTATCATGAGATCTATTAATTCCAGTGTTGTACCTGTAAGAAGACGAGCACTGCAATTAGGGGTGGGTTGTACTGGAGCCTCACCCCTTACCAGTGATACTCCTGCAATACTGCCGAAGAGTAGGTATTAATGATAGAGTTGATGCATCCTGTACCCACCACAGGGGCTTTATGTCCGTGTGTTTGGGGTGAGACTGCAGGGAAAGTGACTGACCTGTTTGCTCCATCCTCCTTGATTCCTGAATCCAGAGAAGTCGTGTTGTATTAAGATATAGACAGAAGCAGCATGGATGTCAATCTGCAGTTCTTGTGCCAAGTTCTGTCAGTGAAGGTTCTTTAAAAATAGTATTTCCAAATTTTGTATAAAATGTCTTTTTTTCAAGAAATGAATTCTTGAACAAAAGATTTTTTTCCCTCCACAAAGTTTTGTGGTGGTTTGGATGGGGTTTTTTTCAGCAGTTACTTGTATTTTTTCGGAGTTTCCTTATTTTTCTTAGCTCCCTGATGTGTTCTTGTGGAAAAAAAAAAAAAAATCAGACTCCAAATGCCTTCTCTGCCTCGGGTGGCCTTGGATATGCAAATCTATCTTGAATAGCAGAGGAGTTGATAACTCTGGCCTACAGCTCTCACACAAAGGAGACAGA
>VYZP01051555.1:0-17946 GCA_013400635.1 Hypocryptadius cinnamomeus | reverse complement strand
CTTACTTAAGAAAAAAAACCAAAAAAAAAAAAAAAAAACACAAAACAAACAAAAAAAAAACCAACAAACAAAAACAGGTAGCAAAGGCTGGAACAGAATTCAGTCTTTTTTTAACTAATCCTTAATCCTAGAATGCACTGCCTAAGCAGGAGCAAGTAAAATAGAAAATCAGTAATTCTTATTAGAATAAAAAAATTGCAATCAAAAGGATCAGCTGTTGCCATTGGCCTTATTCTGGTTTAAGATAAATTCTGATGATATTTTGGACCCATTTTTCTAGTAAATATCACTGTACTTTAGATGGCATTTCTCCATAGAACTGACTGCTCATTACTGTTCTTAAGCCTGTGTTTTCCAGGTGTCTGAGAAGAATAATTTTGTTCTAGTGAATTGAAAGCATCTTGTATCTTAGATATCTTCAGGTCTAAAGGTTGCAATGAAAACACATAACCCATTACTAAAAGCCGTAATGTTTTTTGAATTGTAAACTGATTTGGTGCCAAGCAAGCATAATGAGAATATGTGACAAGAAGTTAATTATTTCTTCAAACAGACAGAACCAGTTCATTATATCACTTTAAAGACATTATTAATTTGAAGATTTTTAATGTTGTAACTCCAAGAAGGACTGTGGATTTCTAAAGTATGTGGCTTTTCCTATAAACATGAGGAATGCAGCAGGTCATGAGGTGCTGAGATATCGATCTCAAAACATTTTTCATGTTGATGCTCTGAATCAAGCTTTCATTTGAAATCTGAGTTGTGTTATGTTTGCTTTGTCTTCAGAAATTGTATAGAACCAGACTGAACTTTAACAACTGTATCCTACCAGAGAGACATTCTATTTTGTCATAAACCAGTCAGTCAGTGCAAAAAGTGAATTGGAACCTGGCTCTATTGTTTCTGAGGAAGTATGAGCAACTTCCTTACAGGAATATAATGCATTAACAACTTGATAAGCACTTAGTGAGTGTTAAGGAAAAAATAGTTACACTTATATGGCAAAAAGGAAAAAACAAGGATTAATTCAATACTGTTTGCTTATGATTCAAATATCTGATGAATAATCAATTTTCTGAATACCTTTCATAAGCTATTATTTATCATTTGCATAATTTATGCCTCTGTGGAGGACGAGATTAGCTAGTAAGTACTATGGAGTCATCAATTGTACTGTCAATGTTTTCTACATTCAGTTGCAAAACAGATGAAACAAAAAAAAAATCAGTGAATTGATGACACAAAGACAGAAGATGTGTCTACTGAAAAGTGACTCTGTTCAGCAAGTGCTATAACTAGTAAACATCCTTAAACTGCATGGGTGTCTCTATGAACATGTATTCATACCCCCTGGAGTCCAAATTCAATTTCATGCAACTCCCTGAAAGAACAGAATGGTCTGCTTAAAATAAGCCACTACTGACCAGATAAATACAAACTGAAGACCTGGAGGTCATTTCATGTTTATTTGATAAGATAGTCTATACAAAGAGCTGAGTAATTGCAGCTGAAACTAAAGTTCTGCCATTAACATGGAGAAGTCCCCTTACGATGTGCCTTTGTTCTCAAGGCCATATTTGAAAACTTCCATGTTGATATCATTGATATTCTAACAAATATTGACATGTTATTGTAGAATGGAACACTTCAACATCCAAACATATGCATACTTTGGGAAAATAAGAAAAAATACATATTTAGTCTTAGAATATTCATTTTTGTAATGCTAATTATTTCGCTGTTTCATGAAAAATAAAAGCATAAAAACAAGCTGGATGGGGACTATGATTCTATAATTCTGCAGAGAAGCTGGGTAACTGCAGGCAACAAAGCTTGTCAGTTACCTGAATCTTTGAAAATTCAGACCATATACAGTTGAAATTGGGTACATCCAAAAGTGTCAAAAAATTGTGGCATGTTTTTGAAATCTGATAAAATTATTTTGCAAGATGAGGTAAAGTGGAGTAAAATACCCTTAATTTATACTCACTTCTGCTGGGTTTCGTATGCTTAGTATGAATTCCTGTAACTATGCTATGTATGCCAGTACAGGACACTTGTGAATCAATTAACATTTTTCATATATGTGTTACAGTATGCCCCAGATTGGTTTGTACAATTTATTTGCATGGTGTTTCTATCTTTACTATCTAAATTTAAATTATTGTATGAAGATTTTTGAAACCTAGCTAGAAAAGCAAAAAATTCCTTTGGCCTTAAAGGTGAAATTGACTTGTTGGGCTGTCCTAATTATAAATAGTCTCTCTTGGGTTAGACTAGATACCAAACAAACAAACAAACAAAACTATAATATTTATGTATTCTACTTCTTGGTAAAACTACAAAATCACACAGTGAATGTTACAGTACTTAGCTATTATGAAATTAAACATAAGGAGCAGTGCATCTTTTGATGCTAAAATATATTGTAGGGTTAAGCTGAGATGCCCAAAAGTTCTCCTCAGCCTGGAGAAACCTCATATCTAGGAGTGGTACCTTTATTTTGTACAGCTTCTTAAGAAATTAAAGATTTATTGAGCTATATTTGAAATACAAACACAGCAGGCATTTGATTCAGGTTTCTACCAAGAGAGCAACTCTCCTAAAAGAGATGATGTTATGGCTTCCTGTCTTTTTCAGAGTTATTTCAAGAGTAATTGTATACAAAAAATAACCTATACTTGAAGTATCCCAGTCCAGAATCAGGGACTGCCAAATTCCCTTGTTGCCCATGTTTATTCTGTCCTTTCCCTTCAGAGTGACATTTTCTGCTGAATAGTGAACAGCATCAGTGGTCAAGGTAGAGAATGAGTCCCACGTAATTTCAATCTTACAGGGAGCTGGTTAGTAAAATCAGAATTATATCCCTACCTTCTGAAGTCTGAAATTCCAGGTTTGCCATTTCTGACGCTTGTATGCAGATGGGAATTTCTTTCTTGTTGAGTGCCTAATCTGAAAAGAGGATGTGCTCTGTGAAACCTTATGAACAGCCACACCTAGCCCACAGTTCTCTGTGAAGAACCTGCTTTAAACACACCCATTTATTTAGTGTCACCTACTGGTTATCTCTTTTCAACTTCTCCCAAAATTTTACTGACACTGAATTTCCCTTTGCAATAAATTGAACATTCTTAATCACAAAAATAGATCTGTGCAAGTGTTTTTGCTTCTAGAATGGTGTACTTATATAGTTCATCATTCAAATTAGTTTGTTCCTAGGGAAATAGGCCTGAGAATGTGGGAGTTCTGCATGCCTGAGTTCTGGTCCCTCCTTTAGGGACTGCATGTGCATTCAGCATTCTGTTCAATTTTTACTGAAACAGCATTGGAAATAGAGTGCAGTATGTTTTTCTGTGTCTTAAGAGTTTATCTTTTTCACAAGGAAACAAAAACCCAAATAAATCCTGAATTATTTTGCATTACTAAAAATAGGTTTCATTAAAAATCAAGAAAGAGGTTAGGCTTTTAAGAAGTTCTAATTTAAATTCATATTTTTGCCAATTATGTGTTTTGCAACCACACAAATGGTAGTGTCTTGACCAGAGGTGGTAGTTTAGAATACCTGACAAAGGCATGCAGCATCCCCATAGTGTTACATGACAGTCAGTGCCTCCAGAATGACTAAGGAACCATAAATGGGGCATTTGGTTCAAGCTGCCAGAATTACATACTTGCCTAGAGGTTGTTTATACACAAATGAACTGTGACTAATTGCCAATGACTGACACCAAGACTGTCACCTCGGAAAGCATGCACGAACCTCCCTTCTCACAAAACAGAGTGAGGGGGTTGGGTTAGTGCCCGGTGCACTTTTGCCTGCAGCTTGGTTGCACTGCAAATTTGGCAAGACATTGAGAGAGGCCCAAATCCTGCACACCAGGCTTGTGAACTGGCCCAGCCCTGAGGAAGTTGAACAATATCTGCTGGCATTTTGCTGGATTAGTTGCTACAATTTGCACTTACTTTCACAAGCAGCAAATCTGTCCCTGAAGAAGTGATATTGCTACCACTTGCTAAGGTTTTATCTTTTTATTCCCCTATGAAATACTTTTATATATAACTGTACGTTCAGATTTTGGAAATACTTTTACCCCATTGTGTCCTTTTCTATCTGACCAAAATAGATCCCTGCTCTCTTTCCCATCTTTTAGGATGCAGCTCAGTCAGCTTCTATCTGCTGTGGTTTAGGATTTGGAGATCTAGCTACAAGACCAGGTTGTGCAATAGATTAGCAAAAGGTGTTATTAAATATTACATCATAAATGCAGACATATTCTGTGAGACACTTCTATAGCTACTGAACGTGGGTTTGTGCATAATACCAATATGAATGCATCTCTATTTGTGCCACAGTCTGACTTTTCATTTTGAGCTAATGTACACTGGCACTGAAGACAGAGGCTGGCATGAAACTTCCTCTGTCTCTCCCTCCCTCCCTTTCCGCTCTCCCAGCCATCTAGACTCATCTGCTGTTCTGCAGCTTGTGCTTCTACAGGTGTTTACACACAACTCAAACAGATCTGGAGATCAGTTGCAAAACAATTGTAACTGGGGATAATTGTAACTGGGGATAAATGTAACCTCAAAACAAAATAATAACAAATTAACCAAAAAAGTTTAGTGAGTTTTTACTGAACTAAAAGGTACTTTTAAATTGATCAGCTTTACACACAGTTCATTCACCTGCCAAATGAATCCTTGTGTTTACACTCATAGCATGGCAGCAGAAACAAGCAATTAAAAGCAGGTAGGACCAGTTCCTTTTTATTGGAGGGACAGTTTAAAGTTGTTGAATTACAGAGATACTCTTTTCTCCATTGATACCACAGGCCAGAAGATAAACCCAGAAGAGATCCTTGTTGCGCATTTAGAGATCAAACACAGATTTATTAGTCCTCTTCAGCAAAATCTTGGCTGTTTCCAGACATTTTGAGGACACAAAGGTAGAATGATCTGTAAAGGTGTTCAAGATGAAAGTAAATATTATGAATATTGTAGAATCCATTTATATTTGGTTTAGCATTATGGCAAAAGGGACACACATTGCTTACGTACAGAGTGTTCATGTTGCTCCTACCAATTAAAAAGGAATGCTGCAAAGCTTTTCACATGGAAATATAGGCTACTATCTTAAGTAACAGTACATTAGATTTTTAAAACGACACTGGATTAAGTCTGGTCAGTTTTCAGAGCAGAGATCTTTGTTAAAAATCTTGCTAGCACAGTGTGCTACAAGTGTGGTGCAACTAAGGCATAACTAAGTTAAAACTGCATCTTAAAGCCCATACCACTGGATATTTGTATTGATGATACCTTCTGAAGTACCCTGGAATGGTTTGTGTTGGAAGGATCCTTAAAGGTCATCTAATTCCAACCGCCCTGTCATGGGCAGAGACACCTTCCACTACACCAGGTTGTTCAAAGCTCTGTCCACCCTGTCTTGGAACAATTCCAGGGTTGGGGCATCCAGAATGTCTCTGGGGAACCTATTTCAGTGCCTCACCACTCACAGTAAAGAATTTCTTCCTAATATCTAAACCTGACCTTGTTCAATTTAAAGCCATTACTCCTTGTAAAAATTCCCTCTCCAACACTCTTGTAGGTCCCTTGTAGCTGGAAGGTGCTTTAAGGTCTCCTGGAGCTTCTTCTTCTCCAGACTGCACCCCAGCCCTCTCTGTCTTTATAGAATAGGTGCTTCAGCCCTCAGATCATCTTTGTGGCTCTCCTATGGACTGGTTCAAACAGGTCCCCATTCTTCTCGTGTTGGGGGCCCCAGAGCTGAATGCAGTGCTCCAGGTGGCTGCTCCAGGTGGGAGAACAGAGCAGAGGGGGAGAATCCCTTCCCTCCGCCAGCTGGCCACAATTCTCTTGATGCAGCCCAGGATACATTTGGCTTTCTGGGCTGCAAGTGTGCATTGCTAGGTCATGCTGAGCCTCTCATCAACCAACCCCCCAAGTCCTTCTCACCAGTGCTTCTCTCTGCTCAGCCTGTTTTTGTGCTTGGGATTACCCTGACCCAGGGAGAGGACCTCATAACTGACCTGTTGCACTTCATGAGTTTTGCATGGGCCCACTTCTCAAGGTCCCTCTGGATGGCAAGTAGTATAACTCTGACTATATTCTTCACAATTCAACAACAGTGTAATATTAATTCTTGTATTACAGTAATACCTTGAAATTTTATCAGTAGTTTATGAGTGTCACGTATCTCAAAGAGTACTGTTACTTTTCTGAGCATTGATACCTAAATCTTGATTTTATAGTTAAAACAGTCTAACTGAAGAATTTGTTCTTGCTAAGTAAAAGCTTTGCTAAATGGATGCTTTTGAGTATAGACAATGATTTTTAATATTATGAATAAAAACCACATTTCAGTATGAAGTAGTCTTTTTATAGTTCAGTAGGACTACTTGTGAGGAAAGCAGGTGAAAGCAGCTAAATAAATTCATAATTATCAAACATCTACCTTCGATCCATCATCAAAATGCTGTCTGAGTCTGAATTTGCAGACTCTATTACTGCAATATAATGAAAAAACACTGCCTCAAGCTGAACCAGGGGAAGTTTAGATTGGATGTTAGGAAAAAGGGCTGTCAAGCCTTGGAACAGGTGGAAGTGGTAGAGTTGCCATCTCTAGAGGGTGTGGCACTTAGGAACATGGTTTTGTGGTGGACTTGACAGTGCTGGGTTAACAGTTGGACTTGATGATCTAAAGGGTCTTTCCTAACCTACACAATTTTATGGTTCTATAAATATAAATCTAAAAGAAGAAAAAAAGGACTATTTCAAACCACAGAAGAAATACATGCAAACAATACAATAGCAGAGGTGTGTATGTGGCTGGAACACTGGTGGGCAACTGATCTGGAAATTTCAAATGGGCTGATCACCACATTTGTAAACTCATTTCTCTTGCAAAGATGTAATAGATTTTGCCTAAAATAGAATCAGCAGGGCAAAAGACCAATCATAACTTCTTCATGGCAGAAATCCTGTCATGAAATGAAAACTAATTACACTGCTTAGGGCAAGAAATATCTGGTTGGCAGAACTGTTTATATTCTAAACATCTAGTGGTACTTAGACCATGCAGTGACTCCACAGTTCCAGATTTATTCACTAGCCTTGGAACAGACAGATTACTCATCCATTTCTCCTGGAAGATCTTGGGGAAAGGAAGGAGGAGCTAAATCTGTCAACATTTTCTTGTTCTCTTTCAGTGAAAGGTTTTATTTGAAAAAAGTCTTGAACATCATTACCTCCTGAGCAAGAACTGATTTGAGTAGTAGAAAGGTTGATTTGAGTGTACTGTTTAAATCAAGTAACCCTCAGAAATCAGCACTCTAAAATGCTGACATTAAACTCTGATTTAATTGAGCAGCTGCTACAAGTGAATAGGAGTTGAAATAGCTCAGCATTTTGTTCAACAGTTCTGCATGTACACAATAGATTTGGCTCAACAAGAGCATTTTTTATTAAACAATGCCTTCATTTGCAGCTAGATGCAGCATATAATTGTATCATTCTCATATTAGAATATAAGCATGTTAGCTTACAGTTCTGCATTCTCAAGGTCTATGGCACAGGTATAAATATCATTATACGGCTGTTCTTTCAGCCTCAATACATGCAGAACACATCATAAGGCAGATCTTAATAATGAGATTCAATCCCTTAGGTATTTCTTTTTCTGTGAAACTCTTGCATCATGTTTTGATTAGTTTCATTTTTTCAAAACTTAAAAAGTTCCAAGAATTATGGGGATGAAGAATGCAAAGGTACAAATGAACCCCACAAATCAAATGTCTTTTTCCAAAAGAAAGAAAAAGTGTATACCTAGTAAGTTTTGCTGGAAGTCTAAAGTGACCTAGTCGGTTCAAAGGCTGGGTCGGGCATCGTTGTTGGCAAACACTGAAAGGAGGGCAGCGGGACGTGGCTGGCTGGCACAAGCAAGGGTGATGCCATCCCACGGCAGGGACACTCGGAGACAGGGAGGGGTCAAGAACACCAAAACCAAAGTGTCACGGCTGGTCCTGTTTTACACTTACAGCGGATAAACATCTTCACCACTGTGAAAAGATTTAAAAGTAAGAGAGTGCCTTGATTTTCACGCTTGGGAATGCTCAGACGGGAAAGCGGAAAGTTCATAGAAAGCGTTGCAGCACATGGTTGTAACGCACCGCGCTTCCACGAAACATAACCAACTCCCCGGACTGCGGGTGAGCCCACGAAGATGTACAGGTGGCCGTGAGCCTGCCCGAGGCCAGAAGGAAGGGGTGTCGGGCGTCCCGGTGACAAAGCGCCCGGCGGCCGCCGGCCGTCCGGGTCCCGCCCGCGCCCCGCGNCGGCTCCTCGTCCCTTCCGAGCCTTCTTGGAGTGCGCGAGCTTCGGGGGGAAGCGGGAGCAGCAGGAGCAGAGGGTCCCTTCTTAGCCAGGAGCGGCCCCGCCGTGTCCCGGGCTCGCAGCCGAGCCGGTCGGGAAGACCGAGAGCCGCTGGTGCCCCGCTCCCGGACGGCTCCGAGCGGCAGTCTGGGGAGGGCGAGAGGGAGGAGGCGGCGGGGGAAGGGGGCGCTGGGCGGGCGGGGAAGGGCCGGCACATGGGCTAGGGCCCGGCGCTGCCGGTTGCAGCGGGGCTGCGTCTAACAGCAGAAAATCGACTTGAACGTCTTCCTGATTTCCGTGACACAACTCCTACACTTCCTTTATTAACTTCCCTTTCCTGCTATTTTTGCAGACCAGGGTGTAGGAAGGCACCTGGAGCACAAGCTCCTCAATTGGCGATGTCCTTTGTCTACGAGGTTGCTTTTGCCTCTCAGGTAGCTCCTGAGGAACAGGCAGCATTACGGGGAGGTAGGCTCGGGGATGCTAAGTGCAGAAGTAGTACCTCTGCCGCTCCGTGGCCAAACAGGTCAGACAGGAGACAGTATTGGTGACTTCTTGTCCTCTGCCTGGGAGGAAGAGGGCTGCTGTTTCACCCCTTTTCTTGATAATGGTGTTGCGGCTGTTGGTATAGGTATTGTGAGGATGTGATGTGAGCACTTACATTGGCAAGAAATACCGTGAAAACTGGATGGGTGGTCAGTGAATGCACAAGCCCTTGTTCATGCCGAACAGGAGCACGCAGTGAGAACTCTAGAGAGGTAGTGCTATTGATTGGGAGTGAAAAACGAGGCATGACATAACTAGTTAAGAGCAACATGGTCTAATGATTGCTTGGAAAGAAAAAACATATGAAGTTAAGTTTATGAAAGTACTTTGTAATAAATAAAGAGGAGTATACAAGGAATAGTAAATATTTTCCTTTTTTTCCCTGTTTTGAGAAGCTCTCTGTGAAGTGGATGAATGAATGTTTGTTATAGTCTCTAGGTGAGGTTGAAGTCAGGTCTCTACTGAAATGAAATATTAAAACATATTAAGTTTCTTTATTATTGTTGGTTATTATGGAAGAGTAAAATAGTTGTTTTCCTTGAAGGAAAACTAGGTCTGCTACTCAGTGTGGTAGGCAAGGTAATATGAATGCCCATGCAGCCAGTCTGATGTAGATGTTTTTTCCTTGTGTGTATTGGGTCACAGTTCTTGCACAGAAAGGATAATTGATAACTGGCTGTATTTACATTGCCACTCTTTATTTATTTCATGTCCCTCCCTGCAACATACATAGGGAGTGACAGAGACGATAGCTTGTTTCTCAGCAGTGAAATGAAGTATCTTGGATAAGGCCTCTGCAAACAGTTAAAGACTTTTTGACGAAGATTACTTACACTCTTTTGCAGAACTAAAATGGCAGTTAAATGCTTTAGCATCTTCTGGTCTTTTAATCTCTTGCAAAGCCTTGTGTTCAGCTGATAGTATAAAGTGTCTCCTGTGATACATGGGATTTCTTGGAGGGAAAGGCTGTATTTTCCCCCTTTCTGGGACAAAGGCTTAACTCAGACTGCATTGTAATGTTCTGATGTTCTGGGTTTTTTTTTTTTCCTCTAGCTTTGAGCAGAAAATGTATCTTCTCAGATGCTTTCATAATGTAATGCTTAAAATGTGTGTTAGTGACAAGTTCTAGAATGCAGGGTGAGTCTCTGTGTATAGAGACTTTAATGCACCTTTTTCCTGACCTAGGTGAAGCATGCTGTGCAAGGCAAGTAGACCTTGGCCTTCCTGTGCTGCCTTCACCTTCACAGGGTTTCTGTCAGCTATGGGCAAAAACAAATCCTTGTGACTATAGAATTCTTCTGTCAAGCATTTTGCTGGCTTTCACAAACCACCCTGCCCTGGTAATGGGTGCTGTGGAAGCTGTAACAATGATTGCAATGCTTCATTTGCAATCACACCTCTGTTTTAATTAGAGATGGGTCCCCTGGCATTAGCTTAAGACTTAATGGCAGATTCTAAATGCTCCAAATGCTTAGTCTCTGCAGTGTTCTGAATCCAGGCCTACCTATTACTGTAGTTTTTCTTCCCCACTTAGGGCTTTCAGTGGTTTTTTTTTCTTTTTTTTTGGTTGAGTTTTTGTTTGAATGGTTCAGTTGTGACTGTGCATTACTTGTTAAAAGAACAGTTCTTCATAAATGCCTTTAAACCATGTTTCAACTTCTTTGAAACAAAAAACGACTTTTTTGAGCTTCCACAATGAAGTATCTCAATTTTATTAATGTAATATTAATAATTTTACTTTTACTGTTTTCATGCTTGTCTTTTTGAGCAGTTGAACAGCTTTTCTATCAGGTTTCCAAGTTCAAAGAGGCAGGTCTGTTCAAATACTGTGCTTTAAATCACTTCTTTGGACACATGCAGAACAGTCTATAGTATTTCTTAGAAGGGAGAAAGTATGCACTGGAAGACTGAGTAGTGCCATAGAGGCTGTAAACCTGTTTATCCGGTTTACACTGTTTGTGTCAGCAGCCTCGTCAGTGAAAGAACTTTATAAATATTTTTTGTCATTTGATGGTTGTGATGGAGGATAAAAATGCAAATATAATCAGAATGTCAAGAGAAAACATCTGGCTTTAGTAAACACACTCTCAATGTCAGAGTGTAAAGTTATTATTTTTTTTAAAAGGCTTGTAAATTTTGAAATGTAATTTCTAAATATCTATTGATAATTTATAGGATGAGCTAATATGTATGTATTCAAGCCTGGATTTACCTAGAAACTTTAGCTAGAACAGTGTCATTTTCCTGATTATTGTTATGTACAAAAGATGTTAGCATGTTGAAGTTGTATGTGGTTTTAGTTGCTTTGAGATGCAACTCAAGGCTTTAGGGAACGTGTGATTAAGAATTATCTTTTCTGCAGAATTAACTTGAAGGTTCAGTTTAATTTAAGTCTCATCTATACAAACCTTTTACTTAAATGAACCAGCAGCACAACCCATAGTTCAGTCTGCTTTACTGTGTAAGGAGAGTGTGACCAGCAGTGAGGGACGTGGTTTGGCTTCTTTTCTGTCACTCTGCTGAGGCT
This sequence comes from Hypocryptadius cinnamomeus, assembly GCA_013400635.1. Classification (NCBI taxonomy): domain Eukaryota; kingdom Metazoa; phylum Chordata; class Aves; order Passeriformes; family Zosteropidae; genus Hypocryptadius; species Hypocryptadius cinnamomeus. The sequence continues at coordinate 6,491 of VYZP01051555.1, read as the reverse complement.
GTACATTGAATGTGCTCTTTGGTTTGTGTACCACTGTTCAGGAGAGCTGCTGAGGAACTACAGAGGGCCCAGCCAGTTTATCTAGGGGCACAGGGCATATGACTTGTGAGGAGGGGTTGAGGGAGCTGGGCTTTAGTGATGCAGAGGGGAGACCAAGGCAACTTAGGGGCAATCTAATTACGACCTGTATCTGCCTAGAAGGACATACTCTTCTTAGTGCTAGGAGATCAAGGAGGAGCAGCAGCCATGAGTATTAGCTTAGGAGGTTCAGATTGGACCATAGAAAAACTTCACACAGAGTGGTCCATCACTGGGACAGCTTTAAGCTGACCTGATTTGATGTTGACAATGATTCTACTTCAGACTGGAGGCTGGAATAAATATATTCAAGAGTCTTCTCTTCTGAATAATCCTTTGATTCTGTGAGGATATACTTTTGTACCTGGTGTCTTATGCTTCTTCCCTCCTAGATATTTTCACGTCACTTCATGGAGGGAGAAGATACACTGCACGGGTAGTGCTGACTTCCTGCAGTGTGTCTTTCATTAAGTACAGAAGCTAAATAAAAATCAGTGATTCAGAGACTCCTCTCAGCCAGTCTGTCAGGGAAGTTCTTATAGCTGCCTTCTATTGAAACGTTTGTTATTGTTGTTTTTCTCCCTCAGGTTCAACTTGATTGTTCAGTTCTGAACCATCTGGCCTATGGGCTTATTTACATTTCTTTCATACCAGCTTTGGAGTCTTGATTGGTAAGGTTACCATACACAGTATATCCAGTAAACTGTGTGGCTTGTCAGTCCTCTGTACTATGGTCGAGGTAGCAGCAGTACATTAGAAGGATAAATGTGCAGTGCCAGCAATACATTTCTCAAATCCTGCTGTAAAGGTTAGTATCTTTCTTTCTAAAAATGTCTTAGAATAAGGCAGGTTATTTTCTCCTTTCATCTTTATTCAGTACCTTGTTTTTAAGAAATTACCAGGTGTATGATAAAGTAGGAAAGAGGATTCAAACTGGGGAGATGCACTTCTGTGAGTTTTCTTGTACACACTGTTCCGGATGAAGCACATATGAAATGTACCAACACCCTTTACAAAGACACTAATGCTTTGCTATCATGGCTGAAAATAATTCAGTTGGTACAGGCATAAGAAGCAAATGTGATCTTGGAATGTATCAGGCTGGTGACTCAGTCATCTTGTGATATGTTAATGTATGCACAAGCTCTTCTTCAGACTTCTGCGCTACTAGTGTGCAGGATTTCTTGAGTATTCCCTTGGTGCATGTGATGTTAAATGATCTTTTACTTCAGGTTCTGCTTTGTACTATTGCATCTTTCCCTGCTTTTATTCTTCCAAGCTTTGGAACTTCAGGATTCCTTGTATCAACTTCAGTTCAAGGCTTTTACACAGCCTTTGCTGTTGATTGTCCTTTTGAATTTGTCTGCTGATGTGCAATTGAACTGTGTTAAAAACTACTCCATTGGGATCTCATTAATATACCTCTCCATTCTCTTGATTTGTATTTCTTTCCTCTTCACTGAATCTTTTACATATTTCACAATTCATTATCCAGTTTTTGCTGTTCAGCAGGATTCTGATGTATCAAATGTTTAACTGAAGTTTAGTTTATATACTAATCTGGCAGATGACCGAAACATATTTTTTTCTGGTATCCTTTAGATGTATTGCATTTTTGTTTCACTGCGTTATATTAGTTGTGTTTTTTGTCTTAATTTTTCTGGTTAATTTCCATTTCTAACATTCAAACAGTTTAGAAGGTGATATTTTATTGAGAACCTGTGTACTCACAGCAGCAGTTCAGGTCACTACATGTATGAATAATAATTTTCTGTTCATCAGTAAGCAACACACCTTGTGTTATATGTGTAAATCTCCCTCTGGCTTGGTTTGATGTGGTGGCCTTATGTATCTATATTGCCTGCCAGAAAAATGGAAGGGATCAGAGTTACAGATAACTAAAATGGCAAGTAAGATTGTTTAACCCTGCTAAAGTTGGGAAGATGACTTCAGGCTAGGTTTCTCAGTGCTTTATTCTGGAAATGTCCAGAGATGGAAACTGCACAGCTGCACTGGTCAGTTAGGGATTTTTGCCTTCTGTCTACTCAGAAGCGCTTTTATTTCTTCTTTGTCTGTTACCTTTTTTTCTCCTGCTATATGTCACTGTGGAGACTGGCTCTGTCATCTTGACACCTCTGGGAGAGCCATCTAGAAGGTACAGGATGGCTGTTGTTACAGTCCTTCAAAACCACTTCTCCTTCAGACTGGAGAGGCTCTGTTTTCCTGACCTCTTCTCACAGCCCCTGACTACCTTGGTGTCTCTTCACCAAAACAGCTTTGTTTATCTGTGCTTTCCTTATATTGAATGGGGGCAGGGGGAGGGATGCTACAGCCACTATTTCAAAAGCAGTGCAGTGCAAGGATGATAGGTGTGCTCTCAGTCTGCTGACCTCTGTTCATAGTCATACAGCTGAGGATGCTGTTGGGCCCCTCCGCCTTGTTTCCAGGTCATGCTTCTGGCTTCTGCCTACCAAGACCCTTGGGGTTTTTTTTTCAGCAGAGCTGCTCCTTGGCTGAGCAGTGCCAACTGTACAACACCAAGGGCTCTTCCTTCCTGTGCAGAAGACTTGTCCTGCTGAATTCGATTAGGTTCCTTTCAGCTTGCTCCCCAGCCTGTCCAGGTCATGCTGAACAGCAGCCCTTTCATCATGTGTGTTGACTGGTCCCCCATTTATCTGCAAACCTAATGCAATAAACTTGTACAGTAAGATGTTTACTGAGCCTCTGCAAATGACTCCACATCCACAGCAGATCCCTTTGCATGTGAGCAGAGCAGTTGTAGTGCACAAGTCAGCAGGATAAGCTGACTGACTTTGAACTCTTAGAAAGGGTAGGTATCATGGGTTTAAGTGTGATAAGGCAAAGTGTAAATTCTTGAAGATATGTAAGGATATAACTTGACATTGCTGCTTGGTGGTCAAACTGCTGATGTGGTATTGGGTAGGCTTGAGCATGTACAACTAAATGGTCTTAAATATATGAAAGAGGTGGTGAGTTGTTATTGGAAAAGTTGACTTGCTGTATCAATAGTGCAGACAAGATTTTTGCAAGTTTCCATTAAAAGATGTATTTGGACTGCAGAGAGATTGTACAGAAGGTGGAGATTGGAGTTTGATGGTTTCTAATGTATTACAGTGTATACATGTATATTGCAAATGGCACAGGAAAGGAAGCTTACTGTTAGTTAAGACATATTGTGGCATAATCTGAAAATTTGGTAAAGCATTTCTGTTTACTTTGAATGTGAAATCTTATTTTAGAAGAAAGCCTATGTGATGCACATACCAGGAGTATCATCCACAGAGCATATCCTAACCACTTGGAGAAGTGTCCTGTCTTAAGTTTGTTTCTCTTCAATTGTTTTTATTCCTGAAATCATAAGTTTAATTATTTCTGCCTACATGCTGTGCATCTGACTGGATAGCAGAGTGTCGTGTGTAAGGGGGATCACAAAATCAACTTGGATTGATGCTGTATCTGTTGCAGGAAAAAGCTGTCTTGATGTGTTTGGCGCGCTAATGCAACATTGGCAAGGTCTCAGATTGATTGAGCTTGGGGGTTTGTTCAAGAAAAATGTGAACAAAAGCATCATGTGAAGAGCAGTGATAAGGATCAAGAGTTTTGAGAGCATGACTTGGAAAGACTGAATCAGAATAAATAGCAGTTGCTTAGCAAGAAGGGACTGAAGGAGGCATTATGACATTGCCTTGGCCTGAAAGCCTACCATTTTGGCTAAAAACCTGCAGATTACAAGTATCTTGTAGCCTACTGTTAGGACCTCTGTTTCTGGTTCCTAAGACATTGGAAGATAACTGAAAATAATATTCCTGTAATTATCATAAGCATATCTAACTGCAGGAGGGGAGAAGGGTTAATGAGACAGTTGCTGACTGAAATGTAGTCCCTGCTGTTAGGAGAGTCAGGTCACCAGGTCTTTTGGAATATAAAGATTTCCTACTTTAATCTCTTTTGTTTCTTTATGAATGGATTATAATGATCTAATTGTTATTGAGCAGAACTAATCTAATAAAGATGTAATATCTGTGCTTCCTGTTTTATCAATTAGCAATTTGTTTCCATGCACTGCTAAATAAAGAAGTATTTGAAAATATCTCAGACTACTTTTCTTACTTTGATTCATTACCCCATATGTGCTGCATATTTAACATCTATGAAAAACTGTGTCCTAGACAAGAATTTGATGAAGTTGCTGCCTTTTCCTTTTTTTTAAATACCTGTAAATCTTATGCACAAATGTGCAGTGCTTGTTGGGGTGTGGGACAGTGGATGAATAATCTTTTTCTTACCTTCTTGATGATAATAAGCGTGATACCTCAAGCTCATTTATTCATTTTAAACCATCTGCAGTAATTATGGACATGTCCAGATTCTTTGCTTTTTCTCAGAGGATACTTGTTTGTTTTATCAATTTATTTCTCTGGAAAAAGTGATTTTTTTTGTTATTTTTGTTAAGCTGGAATGACTGGCATAGCAGCTGAGAAACACTGCAAGTTGAGATTTCATCTTATTGTGCAGACAAGGTTAAAGGAAAGTGAATTCATTTTGCTTTTTGCAGAGCTTTTAGATCCTCCTAAGCAGTTCCTAGCTTGTATCCTTATCTTTACCAGTTCTTAGGGCCAGAACTCCAAAGGATGTGCTAAAAGCATCAGTGAACAGCAAATTGGAGTTCTACCGTTAAGCTGAGATGGCATAATAAGAAATGAGAGATGCCACTCTTGTCATAATAATTTGAGCTATCAGTGCCACAAGAATATTTTCAGTCAACCAAAATTCAGTGGCACAGGGCCATATAGAGGCAGTTTATAGAAGGCCTGCTGTAAATTTTAGGATTTGACTTCAGTTGTTTTGAGTTGAATGCCATCTACTATGTCATATTTTAATGTCAAAGCTGCCTTATTGAAAACTGTTTCTTCCTAAAACATGTTCATAAACCTGCTTTTCCTATTTTGTATAAGTATTTTGGAACAGTAAGTCCTCCTTTCTGTGTTGGATGATCGTATGTAATCATTCTTATGTTGCAGTCATTTAACCTCAAGATTCTGAGCCCATGCATTCAGACTAAATATTGGTCTTCTATCATTTTGAATACTGTGTTCTGTATCGTTCTGGTGTTTTAAATCCTAGCTGAAATATTTTCTTGTCATTTGTGGATCTGGCATGCACTTTTTGACTTCAGTGTTTCAAGCTGTTGTGGAGGCCCACCCAGTCCTGAGAAGAGGTAGCTGAGAATTACAGCATGAATCCTGATGTTACAGAAAGTCTCGTCTTCTTTCTGTCTAAAACAGCACAGCTAAGAGCTCTGATAACATAGCACCCCAGATCCCATGTTAAACCAGTTACTTGACTCTTGAGGCTGTGCTTAAGTGTGGTCAGTGGTGTCAGGTTTTTCTTGGTGTGGTCTGGGAGCATCAGCCTTTTTTAGCCTCACTGGCTTGCTGCTGGCAGATGAAGTAATGGTTGTGTGTAACCTAACAAAATGAGTTCCTGTGCAACAGTTACCTGCAAAATAAGTAAAATGAAAGCATCAGATTGACACTTGTTGGGTCTGAGGACTTTTTAGACCACTGCATTCTATGCTAGCAGTTGTTTCTGCTTGCGTGTGCTTCCTAGAATGCTAGGGGCACTGGAATGGCTGAAAGATGCATTTGCTTTGCCCTCAAAAATGAATAGCTGGCTCATTTAGTGAGAAGTAGAGGCTTTGTAGTGTGTCATCAGGGAGGTTGAATTCATGTTTCTACTACTCTGACCTATTTTCACAGCTGAAATACATCCTAGTTTTGTTTCTGAGAGGTTAGGTCAAAATTGATGTGTTCTGTATGAACAGACAGCTCGAGCACTTGGGTTGTGGGCAGAGGTGTGGATTTTGGTAGCTTGGCCAGCTGGGTAGTCAGCACACACGGAGCTCAGTGTTGCCTGCCTCCACCTCTTGTTGACTCAGGAGACTTGCATCATGTCAGATTATGAAACACTTGAATCTGTACCCATATAGTGAGGGGGAGGTAATGCCTTCACAGACTGGAGGAATGGAAGTGGGCACTGATGGGAAGGGTAGGATTTACTGCCCTAGGTATGGGAGGGGGGGACATCAAAAACCCTAACTGCAAACTATAAACTCCTGGAAAACTTGTGGGAGGAGCTCTCCTGGCTTTCCTACAAGATGTCTTCAACAGGGACCTGTCTTCCCCACCCCTACCCTCTGTTTGATCTTACTTTCCTGAAGTTACCAGAGTTCTCTCAAATCTCTGAAGATGAATGGCCTAAAAGGGAAGCCATATGAGAAGTGGCTGAAGAGACCTCATAGAGCCCTACGGCTTCCTCAAGAAGGGGGAAGTGGGAGGCACTGGTCTCTTCTCTCTGATCAGTGACAGGGCCCGAGGAACACCATTAAGGCC
>VYZP01051552.1:0-11178 GCA_013400635.1 Hypocryptadius cinnamomeus | reverse complement strand
GTGTGTGTGAGCACAGACAGGTGTGTGTGTGAGCACAGGTGAGCACAGACAGGTGTGTGTGTGAGCACAGACAGGTGTGTGTGTGAGCACAGGTGTGTGTGAGCACAGACAGGTGTGTGTGTGAGCACAGACAGGTGTATGTGAGCACAGACAGGTGTGTGTGAGCACAGGTGTGTGCACGCCTGCTGCAATGCCCGAGCCAAGCCGGCTGGGGCGGTACCTGTGGGCGGGACCTGCAGGTGCTGGTGGCAGTGGTGTGTCCTGCATGTGGCTCTGCAGGGCGCTGGCTTCGTGTGGGTGTGCTGCCCGCACGTGTCCAGGTGCTTGCCCAGCTCTGGGTGGGACTTTTCCATAGCAGGGAATGCTGCTTCATTTCCTACTGACCACTGGCAAGAGGACAGAGCTGAGTGAAAGGCTTCTGCAAACCTGAGCTGACAGGAACAGGATAACTACAGCTCCCTGATGCAAAAGGGAATTTTGCATCACCTTACCATTGGCATCAAACCCTGCAGAAGTGGAAGGTGTCAGTTTTGTTTCCACCTGCCCCGGGATTTGTTAACCTGCTCTGAATGCAATGTGTCCTTTGGATACAGTTTTACCTCAGATGTTAAGATAAGGTTGTATCTTTTCTGCATGACTTATGATCAGTCTAATAAATTATATTGGCTTGACCATAGAACAGCCCAAGAGCTAAAAGCATTGGGCAAGCATGCAATTGTTCTGATGGCAAGTTCTCAGGGTCCTTGGGCCTGGCCCTTGCAGTGACTGAGCTCCAAAGGGGTTCAGGGGGATATTTGGAGTTATGGTTGTAAACAGGCCTGCAACTCACCTGGCCCCATTAGTACCAGAACCAGCTGCCCATCTGGGATGCTGACATTTATTTCCCTCTCTTCTGCTTGCTGGCATTTCCCCTTTTAGGTGTCTGGTTGTTTTAGTTTCTCTCAGCACCCTATATGACAAGATGTGATTTCCAAAGCAGAGCAGCCCTGGGTGTGCCCCTGGGTGCGTTCCTGGGACTGCCTGCCTGCCCTCTGCCCCGCTGTGTGTGCGGGGTGCTGCCCGCGAGCAGGGCTGTGCTCAGCAGTGCCCTGCCGAGGGGATGGCCCGTGGTGTGTGCTGCTCACAGGGCTGGGCTGCCTGTGCCCTGCTGGGGCTCTTTGGGCAGTGCTGTGCTGTGGGGCCGTGCAGGTGGCAGTGTCACAGCCTGGCCTGTGACGCCCGTGCCGTGCCCGTTGAGAGCCCAGGTTTGCCAGGCACTGATATCCCTGCCCAGCCTGGCAGTTTCCTGCTGGAGCTGGGAATTCTCCTCTTGGAGAAAGCGATCACCGGGCTCCATTTGCTCTGCTGAATCTGTCTGTATTGTGCTTTATTTTCTGTAAGTGTACAGAGCCTTCGTACCTCAGGGCAGATCTGAGTGCTTTGGGCCTTTCTGTGCCACAGCTGGGATCCCTCTGGCAGAAGGGTTTCTTCCCTGGTTTCCCCAGCTATAAAATTAAACAAATCCTCAAAAACAAGTTAATTGCCGAGGACTATGTAGTAACAATGATCAGTGTTTAATTGGCTTTAGATTCCAGACAATGTGTAACAAATTAGCCTCAGTCCGTGGAATCCATCTGTCTGCAGGCAAATTAAAGAGCTGCACACAGATCCTGATGACCCAGCAGTGATGTGGTGTGTCTCTCTTGTGTCATTCAGGTGCACAGTATTGTGGTTCGCTTTTGACTTCATAATTAAAACAAGTCAAAATAATGCTCAGTAATTTTAACTATTTTACTTGACTGGTTGTTCAAACAGTACCTGATTCTTAAAAAAAAAGAAAAATAAAGAAAGTTAAAAGCGTGTGCATGTGTAGAAAATACTTGTTGCACAATTTTTGCATGCACAATTACCCCGATGGCAAATGCAATTACACACTGAGCACCTCCAGCTGCATGCACACATTGGCAAGTGCTCAGACGGGGTTTTTGTGTAGTCTGGTGAATTTATTTGGCGTGAGAGGATTTCAGGAATGAAATGTCTCAGTCTGTGGACAAAGCAGCCACCTTTCTGTAAGACATGCCCTACCTAGCTTCCCTCAGAAGTGAGCACTGAATTCCATGCCCATTGCCTGTTCTGGCACTGGCCGTTTCCCTGCAAAGCAGTGATGAATTTTGTACTCCACAGGATGCTCCTGTGGCCCTGTGGAGCACACAGCACTGCTCTCTGAGTGACTCAGGGACAGGTTCCTGCCCGGGACTGTGTCCTCCATGAGCAGAAAGGCCCTGGATCTGTTTGGATCTTGGCTAAACGCTCTGGGAGGGTCACTGCTGATGTTTGCATGGTGCTCCATAAGAGCACTACAATTATTTTGCTGGCTCACACAGTGGATCTGATCCTCCTGTAACTTGTGAAAGCTTTGTAATCTTATCTGAGCTGCTTAATTTACTTCCATGCAAGAGAAGAGAGAATCCAGGCTGTTGCTGCTCAGAGAAGTGAGCGAGCTGGGGCAGTGTTTGGCTCCATCTTAGCCTGGTTGGTTTTTACTCAGCCCTCTTGTTAAGCTCCTACTTCTTGAGTGTCTCCTATCAGTAAATAATTGTTTTCAGTATGTGAAAAGAACATGACTGAGAGGATTCTCTGTGCAAGGATAGAGAGACAAGAAAGTCCTCCCATTTGTGACATGACCTTAGGCGGCCTGTCCTGGTGATGGACTTCTTAAGGGAAAGAGGAAGGAAATTGCAGGGCTGTAGCCCCCCTCTCGTGTTAGGCTGGTGAGTTCCCATGTGGTGGAAGAGCATCTGGGTGATTACACAACCTTCCCACCAAAGCCAGCTCCGTGTGCCCTGCTCAGACCTTTGCTGCAGGGCTCTTGCTGCAGTCTCACTGCAGGGACCTTCCCTGGTCATCCCTCCCTGCCTGCCACTGCTTCTGTGCATCAGAAAAGCACAAACATCACAATAAACCCTGCACGGAGCCCTGCTGGGGGGCAAACACAGGTGTGTGGGGAGGTGACACTGCCCCTGTCCTTAGGGAAAGGTTTGTCACTCGTCTTTCCACAGGGTGAGTCAGGGAGCAGCTCCCCAGCTGACAGCAGCAAAGGCAGCCAGGGCCAGAACATGTGGCAACACAAAACGTTGTTGGGGAGGCCAAGAGTCGACACTCCTGAATTTAGCTGCAGTTCCCTGAGGCTGGCAATATCGAGGGGAAAAAGACTATTTTTAATGCTCTTCCAGCTTAGCATTATAAATCAGCAACTGCTCTGGTTTAGTTACAGCACAAGTAGAAAGATGTTTTTCTCTTGTTGCTGTGCCAAGGAATTCACTCAGAGATCTAAATGTCAGGGTCTGTCTTTTGTTTCTTGCTTGAAATGTGCCCTTATCTCCAGATCTGAATGGGAAGTGTTTTGCCATCCTGACAAGCTCCTCAGAAATTGGAGAATGTTTCTGTATCAAACTGAGCTGAAGCTCCCATCCTCTCATGCTCTGCACAGCACCCAAGGCTGTGCCCGTGCCAGTGAGAGGAGCAGCCTGGTGATTCTGGCAGCCTCCTGGGACAGGGACACGCCAGGTGCTGATCTTGGTTCTCCCTACCCCTGGCAAGTGTCATTCAGGGGCTGCTCTTCCTAATCCACCTGGGAGCTGGGAAGCCTTTCTCTGCCATCACTTCCTTAAAAAATGTGTACAAAAATGTAGTTTGATAGAGATCTCTTTCCTGTGTTTAAAAATCCTTTCCATTGAAGATTCCCAAGCAGCTGCAGATGACAGAGTGAAGGCTTTCCTGGCCCATGCAGGGCTGGGCTTTGGCTTTGCCAGGACAGCCAGCAGCTGCAGCGAGGTCAGCAGTGCTGATTGCCAGGTGCCAGAGCCCATTTTTCTTCTGTGTGTTTTGTTTCCCATAGAATCCCTCTGCTCTAGCTCTTCTGGGCAGGACTGGGATGAGTTGTAGCCCTGACCACGACAGCCAGGCTGACAGGAGTCCCTGCAGGAAACCCAGTCCAGCTGGGCCAGAGCTCCCAGTTCATGCTGGGCCAGAGTTACTGGCAGGTGATGGCTTAGCTGTGCTGGTGAGGTAACAGACACAGGTACTCAGTGCCTGAATCATACGCAGGGGATTTGTTTACATCATGAACAACAAAGTCTTTGCTTGTCCTTTTAGTCAAAGAAGAGTCACTATGTAAATGGGATCATTTACCACTATTTAACTATATATCAGTTTTCACCTTCAAAGGCTGTCCAAGTGGTTTATTTACCATAAATTTAACCTTGGACTAATGCTGAGATGCTTAGATACCCGAGTGATAGGGACCTTAGAAATGCTAAGGCAGAGATAAAGAGAGCTCCATCAGATTGAGGGAAATGAGAACTGTCTGGCCCCTTCACAAATACTGAGGATAAACAATAGGGATCTTTGTGCTTGGGCTGTAGGCGTGTTGTCAAGGTAAATGGGACCTGGCAGAGGGCCCTATTGTCTCCTTTCCCACAACTCATTAAGATTTACTTGTTTTATCATCAATGAGTATAATAACCAGAGCTCTGATTATGCCACAAAGACATCCCAATGCCAATGATTCATGAGACAGAGATTGTGTGAGTCATCAGAAGGGTCTCCTCAGAGGTGTCCTCCGTGTGTGCTGCGAGGTGGGAACAGCATCTTAGAGTGGGCAGCTCGGCAGGGAGCAGCAGGCTGGCACTGCACCCTTGGGTGAAGCCCTTTCTGTTCTTTATCCAGCCCCCACCCCTCAGTTTATCCAGCAGTGACACCCCTCCCTGGTGTGCAGCATCAACACCCCCACACAGAGCTGAGCTGCAATAGGGCTGGAGGCTACTTCACCTCAGAGGCTTTGCCAGAAACGATTGCAGCACGTAATGAATCAGCTGGATTATGCTTCCCTGGAACAGGTCTGCCAAAAACTCCGACCTGATTTCCTCTCCCCCCACTCTCATTTCACTGTGTGGAGCCAAATGGGCTCTGGGTGCAATACAGTGCCACTAGATAAGTTGCCAACCCACAAAATTTTGCAATAATACACTTTTGTCTTTCAGTAGCATCTCTTATCAAACAGGTCGGAGTTATTGTTACAGACCTCAGTGCAGCAGATAAGTGTTGTTCCCCAAGCTACAGAGGACCAAATGAGATACTGAAAGATGAACAAGATCTCAGAGTAACTCAGTAGTAAAAGTGAGACCACTCTGGGCTGCTCTGCCACCTGAGCTGTTGATGAACATGCACCCAGTGATTCCCAGGTGCAGTGAGATCCCAGCACAGCTCCTGTGCTGCTCCACAGCTCCGGTGTTATGGAGGCAGTGAAAGATCTGTGATCTTGTGAATGCACGTGGGCTTGTTCCTCTGCAGAGGGAAGCTCAAGAGCAGCTGTCTCAGCACCTCCCCCTTGAGCCCAGCTCAGGGGAACAATTTCCACTGCCCATGCCAGGCCTTGGCAGAACCCATTACAGATGCAAATTCAGAATATGTGCTTGGACATAGAACCTGTAATGTTGGAATTCTGTGTTTAAACCCTGGCCTGTTTGTGGAAGGGGAGTAGCCCTATGAAGCCTTTAGTCTGTTAATCTGGGTTTGTGTTCCTGGTGGTCATTTTGCTGGAGATAATGCTTGCAAACCAGCAAATATAACATGCCTGTCTCTCCTAGTTTCCAGTTGAACTAATGTATGTACCCTAGTTATTGAAGAGTTAATTACATAACGCCTGTGTGGTAGGGTTTTGTCCTCACTCACATGTATGTGGTGTATTAGATAAAAAGACTATTTTTGAAGATTAACTGTCTCCCAAACATCTTTAAAATCATGTAAGTGTTCATAACTGAATTATTTTCTTGAATAAGAAAAATTGTTTATTTGCATTTATTTGGGATTTTACAAACAAGTTAATTTTTAAGGCTAGTGCTGCATAATTTTGTGAAAGAAAAAACTGACAAAGAGCTTTTTCATAAGTGATTTTTACATCAAATGTTTCAGCAGAAGTGAAGTAGCCCTGAAGTGGCCATCCTGCCACTTGCAGAATTGTACTTCCTGGAAGCCAAGCACTGGACATCATTGCAGGCATGTACTGCATTTGGACCTTGTCAAAATTAGTTCAGAAACTGGATGTGCTTTTTATCCATATGAATTTTAGCAAGACAGTGCTTTTCAGAATAAAGGTCATCAAGACTCTTTGCAGGAAATCATAACATGGTGTTTTTATCCACATCCACTCCAAAGCCTTCTCATCAGTGAAACTCTATTGGTGTCTTTTTTCAGTCATTTGAAAAACATATTTGCAATAATATGCAAAATAGAACTAGGCAACACCTTACACAACACAGTCTATAATGCACCAACCACCTTAGCTCCCAGCATATCCAAAGGCTCTTTGAAACAGGGCAAACTTGAGGATTGTTTGCAGGACAAGTCAAATGAAATTTTCAGTAAAGATTCTGTTCAACGTAAAGCAGAGAAAAATTCCTGGTTTTCTGTGGGAAGAGATGGCCTTTTGACCAAGCAGTCCTCCAAAAGGAGGTGAAATGTAACAACCAATTTTAAATATCACAGTTTTAGCCCCTGGGTAGGTTGTGCCATTGCCTCCCCCCAGCCAGATTTATTTGGGCAGAATGCCTCCACTGGTTAATGGGAAAGTGTTTCTGCCTATGGATCACCCTCAAAATACTTGCCCCCACATAATTAGTGGTGTAATTAACACTGGCCATCAAATTCCTGGCCCTGAGACGGGTGACTCCTGCAGGCCCTTCCAGGCAGCTGCCAGGGCACTGTGGATGGAACATGCCTTGGCTGGAATTCCCGTGCACCCCCGCAGGAACCTCCGAGGTTTTGCCAACTTCTGCCCATTCAAATTAAAAAAGAGTAGGGCATTTCTGTGGGGCATGGGACCTGTTTTGCCAGGGACCTTCCAGTCTGCTGACTCCTCGAGGTTTTGCAATCTCCCTGCTCTTTTCACTGTCTTCTCATCCCCTGAGTGTGGATGTGAAAACATGGGAAGAGTTCTGCCCTGAGTCACGCTCTGCTGAGCCCATCGGGCCAGGCTGCCAGGGTGCTCCCGTTCTTCTCTGGAGCAGGGTGCCAACAGCAAAACACCCAAAATACCCAGAGAAACGAGGGACAGGGAGGGTGACACTGAGTGCTGGACTGTGAGCGCTGCAAGGCAGCTGGCCCAGTGCTCTGCTCTGCCTCGGGGTGCAGAGAGCCTGCATGGGCTGCTCCTCTGTCCCAGGCCAGCTCCTCTGATCCCCTGAGCCCCCGTGAGCCCCAGCAAAGGGAACAGGCTTCCACTGCAGCCACACCACAGGGGGAATGAGATAAAATATGCAGAAAGTGTTTGTGAGGCAACAAAGCAGGGCAGAGGAAGGCAGGGCAGGCTGAGGCTGACCCAGAGCACAGCAGGTCGCCCCTGTGCCCCTCTGCCATGTGCCACGGGGTGTTAGTGCTGCTCCTGGCAAACACTGCCTCTTGGCTAGGCCCTGTGCCTCAGACTTGCACTTCTTATGCTCACCCAGCTGTACTTGGAATTGCTTTCCTGAAAACTACTGGGAAAATCCCAGCTGCCTCTGGGAGTTGAGGAAGGTCCTGGTTGGCATAATGAGACAGAAGTCAATTGACTCTTTTAGAGTGGCACTTGCTGATGCCAGCAATGTAATTTGGTTTATTAGTCTGTATGGACTTGATCTAACTCTTGCTAAAGTCGAGGAGTGAATGCAGAGCCTGTCCTGACAGTCAGCCTTATCACCATCAGGAGAGATGGGGCTCACAGCACTTGCTGTCTGCTGCCAAGAATTAATTGTGTTCAAGTTAACGCCTGAGTTAAGATTAAGCTCTGCCTGATTGACAACTATTGCTATGGCAGGAAGCATAAGCCACGAGGAGCTAAGTTAGAAATTAGCCATTTTGTCTGGGTCACCTCTGCAGATGGGGGAAAAAAGGACTCCTGCTTTGCTGGTGTGTGGAAATGCAGCACAGTGTGTGCAGGGCTGCAGGCAGGTGTCCCCTGCACAGACAGGGCCGTGGCTGGCACTCAGCAGCTGCTGGGGCCATGCCACAAAGGGACAGGCAGGGAAAAGGGCTCCTGTGGTGCCAGCCAAGGAGCGGGCAGAGCAGGCTGGCAAGGGTGGGGAACACTGCAGGGCAGCCTGAGCCCTGTGGGGAATGTGACAGCCTGGGCCTGACTGCTCATTAAGGGGCAGAGCAGCTGGGGATAAACTAAGCCTTGAGTCATCAGCATATCTGTGTGTAGGAACAAAATCCCCCAGGGACAGAGCAGAGCCTGGTGGGGCACAGACAAGGAGCATGGAGAATGGGGAAAAGCAGAGGTGCTTAGGGGCGGGCAGTGGGGCTGTGTGCCCTCACACCGGCTGTCCAGTGAGGTTTCCCCACTGCTGGGTGGGTTCTGGGATGAGAATTGGTTTAGAGTTCAGTGATAATCAGAGCTTCAACTTTACAGCCCTTAACAATATGTTGGGAATATGCCCCTGCTCTTGGGTTTGTGCCAGGCCTGAGGTGGGTCAGATTAAGCATCCAGACACTTCAGCAGTGTCTGCTCAATTCTGTGTGCCCAAACGGCCAGGGAACATTACAGCACTGGAACACGGAGCACTGCAGGGATTGGAAACAGCAGCACTTCTGAGAAATGTTTTCTTCATTATGAATGTGTTTTGTTGGGTTTTTTTGGGTTGTTTTTTGGTTTTTGTTTTGGTTTGTGTTATGAGTTATAAGTATAGATGGCAGGGACAATTTCTGGCTCAGAGCCTTCAGCTGGCACAGACTGGCCAGGGATCACTCCCTGGTGCTCAGACACACAAAGGGCCTCGAGTGCTCCTTGTCTTTGCTTTGGTTCAGTTGTTGAGGACCGTGCCCAGTGCACACAGGGCCTGCTGGGTGAGTCTGTCCAGCCTGGCACCCTGCTGCTACCTGCACTGCCTCTATGGGAATAAGCAGGGATTTTTAAAATTTTTTTTCATTAGAGATTACTATTATTTACAAGTATTATTGTTCCATTTCAAAATGCAGCTCAGCAATTGCAACATTTTCCACTTCTCCCTGGGCATATCTGATGGCATTGCAGACTAGGCTGGGCAGCGCTGTCAGGAGGGACCAGAAGGGATGTCCCAGGTGGGAACAGGCATCAGCCTCAGTCGGAAGAGCATTTCTGACCCAGACTGCCGGGCGGCTCCGAGCACTCGGGGCAGTGCCCGCTGTGAGCTGAGCGCCCCGGGCCGACCCGGGGGCTCGGGCATGGCCGGGATGGCCCGTCCGGGGCAGGAGGAGCCGGGAGCGCTCGCTGGGGCTCGGGCACGGCCGCGGTGCGGGTCCGCAGGGACAGCCGCTCCCTGCGAGCCCCCGAGAGCGGCGGGGCTGGGGGCTGCTCTCCCTGCGACCCTCGCTCGGGGCTGTCCGGGCTGGGGGCTGCTCTCCCTGCGACCCTCGCTCGGGGCTGGCTGGGCTGGGGGCTGCTCTCCCTGCGACCCTCGCTCGGAGCGGGCTGGGCTGGGGGCTGCAGAAGCACGGTCCCAGTTAATCCCAGTGCCCCCAGCCCCAGCCCCAGCCCCGGCCGTGCTGTGGGTGCTGCTGCCCGGGCAGCTCCCTCCTCTGCCTCGGCCTCGGCAGCGCTCAGCCCCACCGGGAAGGAGCTGAGAGGGGAACTGCTGGGAAAGGGCTGTGCTTTCCCCGTCCCTCCGGAGGGATCCAGATCAGATGTCCAGCCTGTTTGAAGCCTGAGCTCTTCGGGCCAAGAACGTGTATTATCTAGTTTGTCTTTTATGGCAGTATATCAATGTTTTGTTACAATAACAACAACAACAATAATAATTAGGGCCGTGAGAGCCCTGGAGGGCTGGAAAGGAACCAAGCCCTGCAGGTTCTCTCGGATGTTCGAGTTTGACGAGGTTGAACCATCCAGGTTTAACCCCCATGGCTGGTGCCCTCTCTCACCCTGCCGGCTGCCACCACCAGCAGGAAGTCTGCGCCCTCCTCCCCTGTCAGCTGGGAACTGGGATACCCTGGGGCTTCTCGAGGGAGGAACCCGCAGCTACCGAGGAGGATGTGAGCGAAACTCACTGAAATTTCGTGAGTGTGGGATGAGGGTCGTGAATCATCCGACCTTCAGCCGCCGCCAAGCCCGAGTGGGGCCGAGCCCGCACAGAGCATCCCGGGGTCGGGGATTGCAGCGCTGTCCTCTGGCCACCGAGTGCCCGGGGGTCTCTGGCTGAAAGTCCCCTTCATGTCCCTCTGAGAACTCCATGGAGGCGCTGAAGCTGGCTGTGTGAGGTGGTGCCATAGGTAACTGGAGCCATCCTCCTCCAGAACCTCAGTCCCAGTGTCCTTGCTCCAGTCTTCTCTCTGGGTGACGCAGGAGCTGCAACTTATACTGCAAGATGAAAAAGACAATTTTTTTCACATCCCCCCACAGAAAACCTGCATGTGCCTGGAAGGTCAGATGCTACTGGTGCACCCAAGGGTCAGCAGTGGTTGTGTTTAAGGTACTGCAGTGGACTGAGGCCCCGTTCATTTCCCAGTGAGAGAGCCGGGCAATCGTGGTGTGGGACGGGGGTCCAGGCACCCCGAGTTCTCTGAGCACTAATCCCAATTCCCACAGTGTTGCCTCAGCTAATCGCTGCCTCAGTTTTCCTCACTTGTAAAATGTGGGGGTAATAACTGTGCATACCTCACAGAGGGCTGTGAGGATTCATTAATTAAACGATGTTCGGGAAGTGCTTTGAAGATGAAAAGCCCCATATAAATGCTGGGTGTTACTGGTGCTTAGTGAGTACCTTCACAGCCACAAGCAGGGTGTGCCTGCAGGAAGCAGAGCCATAGGCTGAGGCTTATGGCTAAGTGCCTTTAAAAATAAATATGATCAGTAAATGCTCTAGGGAGGTCAGCTTCCCTCTCCTCCCCCTGCGGGTGAGCTCCCACCTCAAAGGAACTGGGGTTTCTCTTTGCTTCCTCCACTTCTGGAAAACCAAAAGAGCTTTGGGAGTGCTCAGGAGAGAGCTGTGCTTGGACTCGTGGTGGTGAAGCTGGGAGCTGAGTGCCCTGCACCACACAGGCCCAGAGAGAGGCACTGTGCCAGGAGGCACCAGAGTGCGGGGCACGGGGGCTGGGGGCAGCAGCTGTGCCCTGCCTGGGCAGGGCCAGGGCTGCACATCGCCACTGGGGTGGGCAGGGGGCACTGGGGTGGGCAGGGGGCACTGGGGT
>VYZP01051550.1:21775-32807 GCA_013400635.1 Hypocryptadius cinnamomeus | reverse complement strand
CCCTGCCCCGCTCCCTGCCCCTCTCCGTGCCCCTCTCCCAGCCCCTCTCCCAGCCCCGTTCCCAGCCCCGCTCCCGGCCAGCGGCGGCCACCGGCCCCGGGCACCCGGCAAAGGGGGCGGGAGGGGTGCGGGGTGGTGTCCTGCTGCCGGGGGATCTGTGGGACCTGTGGGGTCTGTGGGACCTGTGGGATGTCTGGGGTCTGTGAGGTCTATGGTGTCTGTGGGGTCTCTGGGGTCTCTGGGGTCTGTGGGATCTGTGGGATCTGTAGGGTGTGTGGGGTCTGTGGTGTCTCGGGGGTCTCTGGGATCTCTGGGGTCTCTGGGATCTCTGGGGTCTCTGGGGTCTGTGGGATCTCTGGGGTCTGTGGGGTCTCTGGGGTCTCTGGGGTCTCTGGGGTCTGTGGGGTCTCTGGGGTCTCTGGGGTCTCTGGGGTCTGTGGGATCTGTGGGATCTGTAGGGTGTGTGGGGTCTGTGGGGTCTCGGGGGTCTCTGGGATCTCTGGGGTCTCTGGGATCTCTGGGGTCTCTGGGGTCTGTGAGATCAGCACCCAGCAGGAGCAGGGGTTGTCCCGTGTGCCCTGCCCAGGTGAGGCCACACCTGCAGAGCCGCCGGCAGCCCTGGGCTGGGGCACCAGAGAGAGCCCAGAGATGCTCCAGGGGCTGGGAGAGCTGGGGGTGCCCACCTGGAGAGGGGAAGGCCCAGAGCCCCTTGCAGGGGCTCCAGGGGGGCTGGAGGGGTTTGGACAAAGGCCTGGAGTGACGGGAATGGTTCCCACTGCCAGAGGGCAGGGCTGGCTGGGATGCTGGGATCCCAAATCACACCCACCCCTCCCGTCCCGTGGCGTGCTGGAGCCAGGAAACGGCACGGGAAAAGCTGCACTTGGAGCCAGCCTGGCTTTTGTTTGCTTTATAAACTTCCCTCTGGGCGAGGAAGGATGCTCTGGAAGCTGTCCCTGGCCGGGTCAGGGGAGCAGAGCCCTCCCAGCCCTGCTCCCGGCTGGATGCCGCATTCCCGGCTTTCCGCAGGCACCCCTGGCAGCCGTGCTGCTCTGCAGAGCTCCCGATGGCAGCTCAGGGTCAGGCAGCCCTTTATCAGCCGGGACAGGGAGATAAGGAACGTGGGATGAGCAGGATGCCCGGGCCAGGGCCTTGGGGGGGTTCCTGTTCTGGGCCAGGAGGGATCCACAGCCTGGGAAAGGCCATGTGGGGGTGTTGATCCCCGAAATCTGCCAAAACTGCCCCAGACCGTGTCACACGGTGTCCCCATTGTCACCCCGGGCTGCACAGCCCAGCCTGGGGGTGAGGCTGGAGGGGTCTGAGTTCGGGGCCTGGCTCTGTTTGCAAAAACCCCAACTCTGACCCCAAGGAAGGGCAGATGGGCTCCGAGATAAGACAGGAGGAGATTCCTCTCTCTTCCCTCTCTGTGACTCTCAGCACGAGCAGGGGAGGGGGTGATGGGCTGGGAAAGGCCCAGGGCTGGGGCTGATCCCACGGGATGAGCCCACAGGAGGGGAAAAGCGAGCCCAGGAATAGCAAGTGCAGTTGCAGAAGGCGCTGGTTGCCATGGGATCTTCACAACCAAAAATGACGGGGCTCTGGCAAACACAAGAAGGGGCCCTTTCATGGTTTCTATGGGAAGTCAGAGCCTCTCCACAGCCTCCCGGGCTGGAGCCCTGCCCAGGGCAGGAAGGATTTGGGGACACTGGTGCTGGGCCCTGCAGAATTCCCGGGAGAGCTTTGCTTGGCCCGGGAGGTTTTTCCCAGGTGCACCTCAGAGGTCACTCGGTACCACGAGCTGTGCCCAGCTCCTGCTTGGTACAAGGGACAGAGTCCCTGCTCCTCCTGCTGGGCCTTGTTCCCATCAGGAACCCCCAGCACTGAGGATTTCCCTGCTGCAGCTGAGGGAGCTCAGCCCCTTCACCCTGAGCCCCCATGGGATGCACGTCTGGAATATCCCAGGAGAGTTTCCACATCCTGGGAAGGCCAAACTGCTGCAGCACGGAAGGGGCACCCCCAGACCCTAAAGCAGCAGTCCCCAGACCCTGCAGGGGCACCTCCAGACCCCACAGGGGCACCCCCAGACCCTACAGGGGCACCCCCAGACCCCACAGGGGCAGCTCCAGACCCTACAGGANTGCTGCAGCACGGAAGGGGCACCCCCAGACCCCAAAGGGGCAGCTCCAGACCCCAGAGGGGCACCCCCAGACCCCACAGCAGCTCTGGGCTGTCCCCAAGGGCTGTCTCCATCCCTGCCGTGCTGGCAGAAGCCTTCACCATCCACCCAGCCCAACTCTCCCTGCTGGAATTCTCTCCCCGGAGAGATCTAATTAGTTAATTCCCTTGCTATTTATAAATCAATGTGGAAATCCCTCTGCTTTTATTCCCAGCGCTGTCGGTCGCCCTGGCTGGGCCCCTTTAACTCGGGATAAAATCCCGGGGCGGATGAGCCGGGCCCATGAATAAATAATTGCCTTAATTCCTCGTTAAGGGCTGGGGGAATGCCTGGGCCGGTCCCTCTGCCCCTCTCCAGCTCCCTGCTCTGCCCTGCAGCCTCTCCGCGCTTAACACCCAATAAATTAATAATCAGACGCACTTTAAGTAGGTCTGGAAAGTGGAAAACAACATCCGCAAGGATCTGGCGTCCCCCCGGCGTGGCGGGCAGGAGCAGCAGAGATTTGTCTGCCTGTCCATCTGCTGGAGGAGCAGACAGACCATAATCTGTCCGATCCTGCAAATTCCTGCCCCTTCCAAAGCTCCTGCTGGAGCCGGAGCAGCTCCTGCCCCTCTCCAGCTCCCTGGAGGAGGCAGAGAGCAGGGATGGCACCCAGCAGGGACTGGGGGGCACTGGTTTCCACTGGGAGGGTTGGGTGGTGTTTGGGTAGTGCTGGAATTCAGCAATTCCTGGTTTCTGGTGGTTCCTGTCCTCCAGCCTGGGGTCACCACACGTCCCCAGGCACACAGGGAGCTGGGAAAGGTGGGAACTGGGAAAGGTGGGAAAGGTGGGAACTGGGAAAGGTGGGAAAGATGGGAACTGGGAAAGGTGGGAACTGGGAAAGGTGGGAAAGGTGGGAACTGGGAAAGGTGGGAACTGGGAAAGGTGGGAGCTGGGAAAGGTGGGAGCTGGGAAAGGTGGGAAAGCTGGGAGCTGGGGAAGCAGCCATGGATGTGCCTGGGGACAGGCACGGCCGTCCCAGGGAACTCCAGGGCTGCCGTGGGCGCTGCAGGGACAGCAGAGCCGGGCTGGAAGGAGCAGGGAAGGACGAAGGACAGAGCTGTGCCGCGGGAGGGGCGGCACAGCCGGGGATCCACCGGGAGTTGGTTATTTATAACCACAGCCCTCACGCAGCGCTGCAGGAGAGGCTCCGCAGGAGAAGCCGGGATCGGGAGGGACGGGGATTCCTCGGGATGAAAGCTGTTGGGAAAACGGCTGCCAGGAGGGCCTGGCAGGGTGGGGGTGTCATTGTCACCCCCCAGCTCTGCCTCTTGTCCTGCCCAGCCCCGCTGCAGGTTGCCCTTTACACACCACATCCGTGTCCCGCTGCTCTGGGACAGGGGACAGGCATGGGATGAAATTCTTTGTCCCCTCTGGTGAAACCTGGAGAAGGTGAAGTGTCCATGGGGTGGCTGCTGACCCCAGCCCTGATCCCAGCCCCATAAATCCCCTTAAATCCCAGGAAACACCTCCCCACAGGCACAGGGAACACGTCGGTGTCCCCAGCCCGACAGCCAGAGCCACGCTAGGGCTGCCAGCAGTGGGAATGCTCCAGGGGGGGATGAGCTGCTGGTGCCATTCCCATTTGGGGTTCCCCGTGGCTTTGGGATGGAAGATGGGACTGTCTCGGGGCTGTTATGTGGAGGGATGGATTTGGAGGAGCCCTGTGAGGGCTGGAGTTGGTTGAGGTGGTTTTGGTACAGCCAGAAGGGGAGGGGAGGGGAGGGGAGGGGAGGGGATAGGATGGGGTGGCATGGCATGGGGTGGCATGGCATGGCATGGCACAGCACAGCAGCACAAGGCCTGTTTGCACTGCAGGATGAAATGAAGGTGGGAAGAGAAGTGTGGATTCACCGTGGATATTTCCCAAGGCCGCTGGGACACCGGGAAGGCTCCCCAGCCCTTTTTCCTGCCCGGCTGGGAATACCAGCCTGGAGCTGGGGCTGGGAACAAACACTGTGTGCCCACTAACCCCCCACTCTCTCGGGCTCCTGATCTTCCCAAGAACCTCCCTGGAACTCTGTTCCCAGCAGGGAAC
Organism: Hypocryptadius cinnamomeus; assembly: GCA_013400635.1. NCBI lineage: Eukaryota > Metazoa > Chordata > Aves > Passeriformes > Zosteropidae > Hypocryptadius > Hypocryptadius cinnamomeus. The sequence continues at coordinate 28,557 of VYZP01051550.1, read as the reverse complement.
ACCCTGCCCAGCTCCTGTGGCTGCTCGGGACACTCCGGCCCTCAGGGCCAGCCCGGCAGCCGGCCAAGGGCTTTTTATCAACTGGCACCCAAAAGTCAATAAGGAAGATGCTGCCTGTTTTAATTAACAGCAATTTCGCTCTGCCGGGGGTGAGCCATGTGCCTCGGGGGAGGGAGGGAGGCCGGAGACAAAACATGACCTTGTTGGTGCAGCACACACAGCGGGACATTGTTTACCCCTCCGAGTCTGGCCTTGGATGCTGCCGGGCTCGTGGCACAGCTGGGTGCTGGGGACAGGGGGTCCTGCCAGCCCTGGTGGGAGCAGGGTGACTGGAAAACTGCAGAGCTCGGGATGTGGCACTTGGGAGCTGCCCTCAGGGAGTGTTGGTGGCTGGGATGGCACAAAAGGGATTTTGGGAGCCCCCAGTGAAATGCAGCGGTGGCTGCGGGGAGTGAATGCCCCTGGCACTGCTGGAGCCTGGCAGGGATCCTGCAGGGCCCGAGCCAGTGCAAACAGCTCATCGCTTCAGTCCCGTTTTCCTTTCCCCTCAGTTCTCCTATTCCGGGAAATCGGAGAGGAGGAAAAACCCAGAGGGGAAAAAAACTCCCTGTGCGTGTGCCAGGGTGCTCAGGGAGACGGGGTGTGACACGGGGCACAGCCTGTCCCCACAGCAGGACCTGTCCCCACAGCAGGACCTGTCCCCATAGCAGGACCTGTCCCCATAGCAGGACACCCCAGGGATGACGGGGCTGGGATGAGCAGGACCTTGGAATGAGCAAAACCCGGGGATGAGACACCCTGGGGTGACAGGACCCTGGGGTGACAGGACCGAGGCCACCTGCACCAGGATGGTCCTGGGGGGGACAGGAAGGGGCCAAGTGGCACCACGGGACCCTCCCAGGGGTGACAGGGATGGGGTGAGCAGCACCCCAGGGGTGACAGGGCTGGGGGCACGGGCACTGCGGGGTGCTGGTGATGGGGGCAGAGGCACCCGGGGGTTCTGGGCTCGGGGGGAGCAGCGCCCTAAGGGTGTCAGGGATGGGTGAGGGGCACCCCGGGGGTGACAGAGCTGCCATGAGACCCCACCCAGGAACGGGGGTACCCCCACCCTACCCCACCGCGGCCGCCCCGACCTTCGGGGCCGCACGGGCGGGGAGGGGGCTCGGCGGCCACCAGAACCCCCCGGTGCAGGCGGGGCGGCGGCTCCACCGCGCTCCCCCCGCCCCCGGGGCGGGCTCNTCCTCCCCGTCGCGGTGCCCCCCGTCCCGGTCTCCTTTCCCCCGCTGGATCCCGCCGTGCTCCGTGCCCCCCGTTTTCCCGGCCGGGAGCCCTTTGTGGGGGGATTTGGGGAGGGGTCCCGGCGGTGCCTAACGCGCTCCCCCCGCAGGAGAACGGCCATGTCATCTCCAACGGGGACATGACGCCCAAGGCGGGGGTCGAGGCGCCCCCCCAGAACGGGAACGGCTCGGCGGAGCCCCCCAAGGAGGAGAGCGAGGGCGAAGCGGGCGGTGCGGACAGCATCGAGCCCGCCCCGGCCGCCGCCGAGCCCGCGGGCGAAGGGGCCGCGACCCCCAAGGACGCCCCCAAGAAGAAGAAGAAGTTCTCCTTCAAGAAACCCTTCAAGCTGAGCGGGATCTCCTTCCGCAAGAACAAGAAGGAAGCCGGCGACTCCTCCGGCTCCTCGCCCACGGAGGAGCAGGGCAGGAGCGAGGAGACCCCGCCGGGGGGGCTGCAGCCCTCGGCTCCCCCCGAGGAGGGGCCGGGCGAGCCCAAGGATGGAGGAGAAGCCGCGGAGGAGGAGGAGGAGAAGCAGCAGGGAGGGGAGAGCCACGGAGACACCGCCAAAGCCGAGGAGCCCTCGAAAGACGCGGGGCCGGAGCCCACAGCGAGCGTGGAACAGAAAGAAGAGTGAAAACCACTCGGGTTTTACCACATCGTCCNGCCCGCCCCGCAGGTGTTTCTGTCTCTCTCTGCCCCCGTTCCTGGTAGAAAAGCTGGTTTGGATTCCCACCGCCGCCACTTGGAGTAGTTTGAGCTGAATTCTTTGGGAAAATGGAAAAAAATAACGATAACAGTAACAAAAAAAAAATCATCTGGGGAGGAAGATTTGTCCCGACGCCAGTGGAATTTACAGTTTGGGAGAAGCCGGATCCCAAATCCTGCTCTGGATCCCTCCGGACTGTCCCCTCTCCTCCTGACTCTTCAATGGAATTTTGGAATTCTTTTTGTTGGTTTTTTTTTTTCCTTTTGTATTTTTTTTTCTTTATTTCTCAGTTTACATTCCTGGTTCTGACTTTTCGTTTCAAGTATTTCGTGCTTTTTATATAGAAATCGATGGTTTAAAAAGCTAATCTGGTTAGTTTTTTTATAATGTCTTCTATTGGCTTAAAACCACAAAGCTTGTAAGTCCGCTGTGTTTAATTCTGCTTTAAGGGATAACTTTTAGGGTGTGGGGTGGAGAGAGGGGGCCCTGCCAGCTGTATAATGTGAAGCCAACGTTGTTTTTTTTTTTTCTCTGTAAATAATTTTTTAATGGCCGAAAAAAAAAAAAAAAAAAAAAAAACAAACCCCCCGCTTGATTTGCAATTTTCTAACTTGTAAAAAAAAAAAAAAAAGAGACAAAAAAAAAAGGCAACAAACCCAACGAAACCACCAAACAAAAGCTGTAACATTCGAAAGGAATAAATGGTGAGCCCTTTGCGGGAGAGCTCGAGTCCTTCTTGTCCCGGTGGCGCGGAGGGAGGGCGGCAGTTGCTGCTTTAGCCCGGCAGCTGCTGCTGCCTTTAATGAGCGCTCGCGTTAATTGAGCGGCGGCAGATGCGGAGCGGCCACAAAGGACTTGCCCAGCCCAGCCCGGCGCTGCTCAGCTGCCTGCTCCGGACCTCTTTTCCTCCCAATCCTTCTTTTTTTCCCGGAGAAACCCTGGGGATTTACTCAGGGTGAGGCGAAATTCCCGATTTGAAGCTTGGTTTCTTTTAATTGAATTTTTTTTTATTATTTTTTGGTTTCTTTTAATTTTTTTTTTTTTTTTTTTTTTTTTTGTAGAGGGGGATTAGCTCCTCTGGGCTGAAAGGAGCGCACAAAAGGCGAGGGCTGGGAGCAAAGATTTCCCGAACAAAGGGAAAAAAGGAGGCGACAATGGAGCCTCTGTCCCTGCTCCTGTCACCTGCGCCGGGGTGGATTTTCCCCAGGAAGGAGCAGAGCCCTGGGAGCTGCTCCTGCCACCGGGATCTGGGCTGGCTTTTCCATGGCAGCTCCTCCATTTCATGGCCTTGCTCCCCATTTTCCCTGCTCCTGCTGTTTTGGCCGGAGAAGAGCAAAAAAATTTGAATTAAAATAAAATAAACCCCGAAGCATTGTTTGCCCGACGGCGCCACCCTGGCTGCCAGGGCAAGGGGCAGCCAGGCTTGAGGGAGGTGGGAATATCCAAAAATTCCCTGTTTTGTGCAAGGAGACCAAAATCAGGGATCTGCTTCCCAAATTGATTCGTTTGTTTGAGGAGAAGGGTGAAATAAATGGATTTTTTTTACTCAATTTTGAAGGCAAAGTGGGATTCGGGAGCATCCGGACTCTTCCAGGGCCTCGAGGTAGGTGGGAATGTCCAAAAATTCCATGTTTTCTGCAAGGAAACCAAAATCAAGGATCTGCTTCCCAATGGGATTCATTTCCTTGAGCAGAGGGGTGAAATAAATTGATTTTTTTGGACTCAATTTCGAAGGCAAAGTGGGATTTGGGAGCATCCAGGCTCGAGGTAGGTGGGAATACCCTAAAAATTCCATGTTTTATGCCAGGGAGCCAAAATCAAGGATCTGCTTCCCGAATTGATTCATTTGTTAGGGGAGAAGGGTGAAATAAATGGATTTTTTACCCAATTTTGAAGGGAAATTGGGAGCATCCAAGCTCTTCCCAAGCCTTGAGGTAGGTGGGAGTACCCTAAAAATTCCATGTTTTATGCAAGGAAACCAAAATCAGGGATCTGCTTCCCAAATTGTTTCATTTCTTTGAGCAGAGGGGTGAAATAAATGGGTTTTTACCCAATTTTGAGGGATTTGGGAGCATCTGGCCGAGCTGCAGCCTGGCAGCCATTTTAGGAATGCTGGAAAAGGGGAATTCAATGGAGATCCCACTGAAATTCCAGGGGTTTTGTTCCAAAAGGGGAGGATTTAATGTGGGAGGGAGGTTGGAGCTTCCAGGGCTGTTCCAGCACCCAAAGTGAGCTGAGCACACACAAAAAGCTGCTTTTTTTTGACTCCAAAAAGAGCAGGTTTGGGGGTTTGTGGCCATTTCAGGTGTGGTCAGCACTCAGCTCCACAATGGAGCTGCTCTAATGAAATAAAGGAGTTTTCATCCTCTTGGATTCTGGATGAAACCACTCAAATTCAGCCCAAAATTGAATGAAATCCCTCCTTTCTCATCACTTTTATTATTCCCAAATTGCTCCACTCCAACCACAAAACCAACCAGGGACAGGGATGAGGACCCAGCTGGAATTTGGGAACAAAACCACCCAAAAAAAATCCCCCCCAAAAAATCCCCATCATGTTTTGAGATCCTTTTTCCACACAGGGAGAATCTCAAGGCTCTTTTGTAAAAAAAACAAAAACCAACCGCAAAACCCAAAAAATTTACAAAGAAAATAGGAATTTACAAAAGAGATTCAAGCAGTTTTCCAGGTGTAGGATAAATAAATAAATGAAATGTTTTGGTGGATGGAATTAAACCAACATTGCTCAAAGCAGGAGGGAATTAATGCCTTATTTTTCTTCCCAAATCCTAATTGCACCTCTAATATTTTGCTGGGATCCAAGAACAGCTCTGAAAATGAATGAATGAATTAAGCAAAAAGCAGACCAGGCTCACACCAACCATAGAAATGGAGCAGTTTTATTACAAAGGTTCTGAAAATTCAAAATAAACGCATCTTTAAAAAACCACAATAGATTTTCCCCTCCCCTCCCACATTCCCCAGACACAAAGTTACACTGATCTCTCTCTTGCTTCACATAAAAACACTGAAAATCAGAGTGAAAACCTCACTCAGACCCCAAAGAGACTAAAAAACTCCACGGTGAGGGGGGAAAAAAAAGGAGGGGGGGAAAAACAAGGAGTTAAAAAAATAAACCCTTTGAAAAAGAAGCTGTGAAGTTTTAGCAGCATTATTGGAGTTGAAACCTCAGCAGTGCTCCCGTGGGAGGGTGCAGAACCTCTGGGATTCCAGAGGGATCCCCCTGAGAAAGGAGAGCAGCGAGTGGGAACTGCCTGAAAAAAACAAAAAAAAATTCAAAAATCCGAATTTTCACCCCCTCCAAAAATTGCTTTTTTCCCCCCCTCTCCATAAAAGCTGTATAAAAGGAGAGGTAAAAGGTCACAAAGGAGGTTCGAGGGTGAGGATGTGTGGGAGGAGGGAGAGGAGCTGTGAAAATGCTCAGAGCCCCATCTGCTGTTCCCTCAGAAGGCAACAGGATAAAAAGGTTGGGATTTACTGGCCTTGGGAGGGAAATTCTGTTGGAAAACTTGGCTTAAAAATCAGGGAAAAATGGTTTTTTTAGGGACACACATGAAGAAAAGCTGTCAGCCAGGCTCTGGGCTGGCTTTGAGGGGATTTCTGGGGTTTCCAGGAGAAAAATGAAGCCACAAGGGGAGGAGTTTTCTCCCCACCCAGAGAGGAGCATAAAAAACCAGGTAAAAAATCCCATCCTTCCCTCCCTGGAGGTGCAGCAAATGCTGCCACACTCCCTGCATCCAGGAGATCTTGGAAAACTGAACCACCCCCTGAGGGGGATTTTAATTTTCAGATTTCTTTTCAGCTGCTTCATCTCTTTCCCCAAGTTTGCTGCAGAGAGGAGCCAACTCTGTTCAAGAACTGCACAATTTTGACCCTGAGAAGTGGCACCAGCTGGCAGGTTTTTGTTATTTTTTTTTGTTGTGGTGGAATCCAACTGGAAACCACAAAAGTCTCTCCCAGGCTTCATTTGGGAATTCTCCCATTAAAATCAAGACCAAAAAAAAAACTGAGGAAAACCAAGAATTGATGGCCATCTTTCCACCTAACCTGAAATGCAGACACTACTTCTACTTAAATTATTCTTTTCCAAGGTTATTTCAGAGGAGAGAGGGAAGGGGAGGAAGTGATTTTTGTGTTTTTAGAGCCACACCAAGGAGGGGCAGTGGAAGGCAAAGGGTGAAACTCCCTGGTCACCAAACCTGGGCTGCTCAGCAGAATCCTCCCCTGCCTGCTCCCAGTGGAGTGCAGCAAGGAATAATTTACAGTTCTCCAGTCATTTATACAATTATATAGAAATATATACAGAAAACATATATAAAATAGAAATCCTGTGGGGAGGAGGCAACCCAGGAGCTAAACCTATGACAACCAGCCAGCTGCAGCCACTCAGGTGGATTTTGTCTCCTCCTTCACCCTGGGGAAGCAAAAAAGGGAAGAATTTGGCTTAAATCAACAATCTGGGTTTGGAGCTAACAAAAGGCTTAAAAGTGTTGCTTATCTGGTTCATTTTCAGCTAAAATTTAATTTAATTTGATTTTTTAATATATTGCTGAAGGAAAGAGCAGTGCTTTGATTTTTCAGCCCTCTCAACACCTGCAAACTTCTTCCAATGAGGAACCTGTGACAAACCCACCCAAAGTGCCACACAAATTGTCACATCAGCCCTCCCAAAGACCCCCTGGGCATGAGCAGGAGCCAGGCTCACCCTCCCCTGGGCACAGGCAGGAGCCAGGCTCACCCTCCCCTGGGCACAGGCAGGAGCCAGGCTCACCCTCCC
>VYZP01051550.1:11259-21706 GCA_013400635.1 Hypocryptadius cinnamomeus | reverse complement strand
CTCCCCCTCCCAAAGACCCCCTGCGCATGGGCAGGCGCCAGGCTCCCCCCCCCCTGGGCACGGGCAGGAGCCAGGCTCGCCCTCCCAAAGACCCCCTGGGCATGGGCAGGAGCCAGGCTCACCCTCCCCTGGGCACGGGCAGGAGCCAGGCTCACCCTCCCCTGGGCACGGGCAGGAGCCAGGCTCACCCTTTGGGTTCTGCTGCTGCTGCTGCTGCTGCTGTTGCTTTTTCCTCTTTTGCTTTTTCCTCTTCTTTCTCATCTGGGAAAAAAAAAAAATTAAAAACACAGAGCAGTGCAGGAGGAAAGGAAAATTCCAGGCAGGAGGTGCCAGCTCTGCTGCTCACCTTTCTTCTGCTCTTCCTCCTTCTCCTCCTCTGCCTTCACACGTTTGGCTTTCTTGAAGTTGGCGACGTTCTTGCGCCCTCCCTCCCCCTCGTCCTCGGAGTCGGAGAATTCCTCGTCACAGGAGATTCTCTTGTTGGAATTTCGGACTGACAGGGCAGAGCACAGAGCTTGGCTGAGCAGATTTTCAGCATCAGGAGGCTCCCAGCATTAATTCTCTGAGTGGAGCTCACAGGAATCAGGATTAGGCCACGATAAAATCACTTTTTGTGGCACCTGCTGCATGTTGAACTCATCCCTTCCCACCTGCTCCGAGATCACGTGGACAGCTGGGATCAGGCACAGTGGGATGTCTAGACCTGATAGCAGGTTTAGAACCAGCCTCCCACTGCCAAATCTGTCTGCCAGATCCCAAGGGCCAAGCTGGAGAGAAAACTCCATTTTTCGCTGCTGGGATCACACCCAGGATTCTGCCAAGGATTCTGTCCCAGCACTCAGCTACTGCTGGAATTCTCCCTTGAAAACCAAAGTTTTTCCCATTATGGAAATCACCTGGCAGGAGAGATGCTGCAGTGCTCTGTCCTACAAAAATCCAGCAGGGAGGTGGGAATGGATTCAAATCAGAGAGGTTAAACCAGGAGTGGAAAGCCTGGGACAGAGCCTGAGGTGAAGCTCCAGCCCCTCCCTGGGGTTTTTGGGGGCTCCACAAAGCTCCAGCCCCTCCCCAGGGTTTTTGGGGGCTCCACAAAGCTCCAGCCCCTCCCCGGGGTTTTTGGGGGCTCCACAAAGCTCCAGCCCAAGGGTTTGACTCTGGATGTCCCCACCAACCAAGGGGGCAAAATCCTGGAGTCAGAATTGGATTTAAAGCCTACATCCTCCTCATGAAGAGCTGCTCATGGATCCTGCTGAGCTTTGGGCTTTTCCCAGCACAATTCCCAGCACAATTCCATTCCCAGCACCTACTGGAAATGCGTTTTTCAGGATCATCCTCCTCCTCATCCCCACTGTCCTCCTGGACAGCATCCTCAGGAATTGGCTGCATCTGGACCCCAGGAGCATGAGGGAGCATCCTCAGGTTCTCGAAGAGCCTCTGCCTAGAGCCAGCCAGGGGAGGACACTTTGTCACCAGGGGCCACCCAAGGCCACCAGCCCCCATGGAAGGGTCTTTCCCCCAAGGCTCACTTGATTTTCTCCAGGTATTCGTTGGTGTTCTGGTTGGTCATGTTGGAGGGGCTGATGTGGAGCTTGAAGTCTGGCCCAAAGTACTCAAAGTAGTCGTTGTATGGAAGTTCTGGGGGGAAATTAATGGTAATTAACACCAAATTATCAGCAGGAGCAGCTACAGGACTCAGGAATACAAAAGGGATCACACGGAGGTAACAGAAGGCCAGCAGCAGCACCTCCCTGAGCTCCTGGGGGGTATCACTGATCCCAGCCCTGCCCCAGGGCTCCAGGGGCAGTTACCATTGGGAATCTCAGTGCCCAGAGCCACAGCTGATCACTGATCCCAGCCCCAGGGCTCCAGGAGCAGTTACCATTGGGAATCTCAGTGTCCAGAGCCACAGCTGATCACTGATCCCAGCCCTGCTCCAGGGCTCCAGGGGCAGTTACCATTGGGAATCTCAGTGTCCAGAGCCACAGCTGATCACTGATCCCAGCCCCAGGGCTCCAGGGACAGTTACCATTGGGAATCTCAGTGTCCAGAGCCACAGCAGTCTCGTAGGTCCAGCAGCGAGCCACGTTGCGGATCGTGTACCCCCCTCCTCCCAGCATCAGCATGGGCAGGTTAAAGCTCTTCACAAACTCCACACACTTGGCATGGCCTGCAGTGCAAAAAAAGGTCACACTCATGGCATAAATGCCAGCTTTTCATGGAATTTCCTGCTGAGCCCGTGGCAGTTCAGTCCTACCTTTGATGGTGAGGTTGAAGCAGCCCAGCCTGTCCCCAGACAGGGAATCGGAGCCGCACTGCAGGACAACGGCGCTGGGCTGGAACGTCTCCATCACCTTGGAGATCACCTAAACAACAAAGGCCCTGTCACCCCCTGCCCACAGGCCACTGTCACAGCAGCACAGTGACAGCCAGGCACGTGAAGCCATCCCTGGTGCTCCCACAGCTGCCCTGCCAACACTGGGGCTCTCACACCGAGGAGCCCCCGCACAGGCCCCGATTGTTCAGGGGGAACAGAGCCCTTGGTGAGTCTGTCCCAGAAAAAACTCATTAAAATCCCCCAAAGAATGGCCCTAAGGACAAAGTGGGAGCCACAGAGGATCCCTCAGCAGAGGAGGTTTCGCTTACAGGCTTGAAAATGGCTTCGTAGGACTCGTCGTCGATGCCGTCGCGCAGCGGGTAATTGACAGCGTAGTACTTCCCTTTGCCTGCCCCGATGTCCTGTGGGGTGAGAGAGCAGAACAGAGCTCACCAGAAACCCCAATCCTGCCCCAAACTGGGAAAGGAAGCTTGGAACCCAGTCTAGTCCAGATATAAAGCCAGAGTAATTAATATTGTTAAATATTAACGATCTGCTGTGGAGATGCACAGCGGCGGGCTGGGCTGGGCAGAGCAGTTGCTGAATCTGTTTGAGTCACTGAATTCTATTTTCAAATAAAAATAAAATATTCTACACTAAAATATTGTATATTTTAACATTTTTATCACTCTCACATCCAAGTGGTTTATTAAAAACAGTTATTCCATTTATGGTGCAGCACCAAGCTCTTGGCAGGGCTGAAAAAATACAAATCCCGAGTGAAAGATGAGAGGATTTAGGTTAAAAAAGCCCACAATTCCTGTAAAAATCCCTTAAAATAAATAAAGAACCTTTCACCCCTGAGAACAGAAGTTCTGGCAATGTCACAAGTCACAGGTGACACTCTGAGTCACTGCAGGAAATGTCAATAAAAATCCACTCCCTCAGAAACCTCCACCAAGAGCTTGTGTCACCAAGGTGGGGCTGCAAAGTCACCAAAATGTCACCTTTAGTCATTTCTGTGAGCACAACCCCACCAGAGAGACTGAGAGCAAAGATTTGGCTTTAATCAGTGATCATCCACCTCTCTGCCCTCAGAAAATGAGTGTCACCCAGGGACAGGCAGGAAAGCTGGAAAAAACCCCAAATTTCCTGGGAATTTGGTGGCTCTCACCCTCAGGTCCCCAGTTCCTGGGAAATATTCTCCATATTTGTGGAAGGACACGGTCATGACCCTGTCTGTGGTGTAAAAAGCCTCCTCCACCCCGTCCCCGTGGTGGATGTCGATGTCAATGTACAGCACCCGCTGGTGGTACCTGGAAAAAATCAGAATATTGCATTTGTTCTGAGGAAAAACTGCCTCCAGAGCAGAGGAAACTGGGAGGAGAGCAAGGAATTGAGGGCAGGATTTCCAGGGGAAGGAGCTGCAGGGAAGGGACAGCAGTGGGACAGAAAATAAAGTGACTTTTGCTGCTGAGTTTGTGTCAGATTCAGCCCAGTTTGGTCAGATTCAGCCAATAAAGTGCATTTTTATGCACATTTTTATGCACATTTTTCTGCCCAAGCCTCCCACAGCGAGGTTTGCCTGGAGCCAGAAGCTGTCACACAGCCAGGGGTGGGACAAAGAACAGCAGCAAAAAAATGTGACATCCAAAAAGCTGCAAAAATCCTCTGCCTCCTGCTGAGGGAAGCCCTGCACTGGTGGCATTCCACATTCCCTGTCTCACATTTGAGGGGCAGCCCTGAATCCAGGGATAGCCCTGTGCCAGGAAGGTGGGGGAACCCAGCCACTGCTGCAGGAGAAATAAATCCCACAGGAGTTGGGATTGATTTGTAATCCCAAAAATTAGAATATAATTAATTTATAATAATGTATACAATACTTATCATAATCATTATCTATATAATTATTATGTATCTTATATATTATCTATATCATTACATATTCTAAATATGTTATGTTATATTATAGTATATTACACTATATATTATAGCATACATTATATTATATTTTATATTATATATTATGTTATGTTGTTATGTATACTATATTATACTATGTTATATTTATTATATTATATTATATTATATTATATTATATTATATTATATTATTCCCAAAAATCCCTTTTGGGATTTTTTTCCCCAAAATCCCTTCTGCGAGAGAGAGGAGCAGAGCCCAAAAAGCAGAAAAACCCCAGAATAAATTAAAAACACAGAGCAGAAGCAGTGAGGAAGAGGAGCCAGAGGTGCTGCCCATACTTGAGGAGCTCCAGGATGGCCAGGACGATGTCGTTGACGTAGCAGAACCCAGAAGCTTCTGATTTTTTGGCGTGGTGGAGGCCTCCTGCCCAGTTCACTGCAATGTCTGTCTGCTGCTTGTTCAGCTTCACAGCACTGGCTGGGGGAGGAAAAACCCCAGAAGGTTAAAGCAGGAGGGAAAAGCTGGCACTGAGCCTGAGGTGAAGCTCCAGCTCCTCCCCGGGGTTTTGGGGGGCTTCACAAACCCCTGGGGTTTTTTTGGGGGGGCTCCTGCTCCAGGGTTTGACTCTGGATGTCCCCACAAATCAAGGGGAAATGGGAAATATTTCTCATCCTTTCCCACTTCTGCCTCAGAGCAGGAAAATCGCCACAAACTCAGCACCCAGCTGGGGTCACACTGGAGACAATCTGGGTTCTCAGAGCCCTGAGCAGAGCAAGGTTTTAGCTGAGATGTGTTTGGGTTATTGAGTGAAAATGCATCCAGGCAGAGGAGTTCTCCTCCCTTCCATCAACTTTCTGCACGTTCTGGAACCTCCCAGGATCCAAACAAATCAGGAATTCTGTGGAATTCTGCAGCCCTGGGAGCAGGGCTGAAAATGCATCCAGGCAGGGGAAGTTCTCCGCCCCCAATCCCTTCCACCAACTTTCTGCACGTTCTGGAACCTCCCAGGATCCAAACAAATCAGGAATTCTGTGGAATTCTGCAGCCCTGGGAGCAGAGAGAGCACAGAGCTGCTTCAAAAGCTGCTGCAGCCAGTGCTGGGGTGCTGCTGGCACAGGAAACACAGGCTGGAGGTGTCACAGTGGCAGCAGCAGCCACAAAGCTCTCAGGCTGTGCACACAAACAGCTCTGCTGTGAGTTATGAGAAAATAAAAAAACATTTCAATGTTCCAGCTCTCAAACCTTTCAGTTTCTGCTTTGCCTCATGTCCAGAGTTGGTGTTTTTTAAAAACAGCAGCTAAGCCACCCTGGTCTTTCCTTTTCAGGTTGTGCCTGCTCAGAGTGAGACTTTTACAACTTTTATTTGAATGTAAAGCTCAGGTTGTTTCTTTGGGGTTTTTTTTATTCAACTGTGCTGTTGTGGTTTTGTTTTAACTCTTTTCTTTTTTTCTTTAACTCACTGCTGATGTTACAGAGCCTTCAGTGAGGTAACCCAAATTAGTGATCAACAAATGGAAAGGGATTCAACAGGCAAAGCTTGGAGAAATCTGGATTTCATTATGAAATCAGCAATAGGTTCACAGAGACAGAATATAAAATACAATAAAAAATACACAGGATTTGTGATCTTACCAACAGAGCCTCCAGCAGAGAGCTGACAGAACTCAAAGAGCCCATCAAACACAGGGCAGTCCTCCCCAACATTAACTGGAAGAGAATGGAGAAGAGTCATTAAAATAAAAGCAGAAATAAAATCCAAATTTTACACCAACATTTGGATTTAAGTGGCCAAAAGTGTCCAACAAAATGCTGTGATCAAATGATGCAATGGAAATGTGTGGCTGACACTTTGCACACTCCTTTAACTTCAAATCACACAGCTTTGGGTTCTCAGCACAACTGGAGTTTTAACCTCAATAAATTTTTACTGTAATTAATTCCACTAGTAAAAATAGTTACTCATTACAAGAAATTAAACTTCAGGCTCTTTGATTTACTCTGCCCACATCTGGCATGCAGAAATGGAATTAGAGACTGTTCATTCCCTTTCCAGCAGGTTTTGCTGAAGAAGAGCTCTGTCCTTTGCATGTTTAATGTTCACATTTTGGCTTTTTCAGGAATAAAAACAGTGCAGAAAACACCGAGCACCAGAGAGAGCTGAGTGTTCATGAGCTGTGGCTACTCCAGGGGTAAACAGGTCAGTTTGGGTAAAAAATCCATTTTGCTGGATGTCATTTGGTGGATTAAAGGATATCATGGACTGGGGGGAGGCTTTCAGTGTGTGTTAATCATCAACCTTGTGCAGAAATATCTGTCCCCTTCAGCTCTCAGGGGGTTTCCAAGAGTGAAATGTTGTTTAAATGAAGCTTGAGCTCTCCCCACTGGTTGTCTGGGCTTGTTAGAAACCTATTTTGCCATAAAAACATCAGCTCAGAGCAGCTGAGACACCAAATCCAGGTTTTTGTACCATTAAAGAGAATTTCCATGCATTGGAGAGGTTGGAACAAGACATCAGCTCACAATTAACCTACAAAATCATCAGGTATTGATGAGTATCTCACCCTACCCCATTTCCAAGCTGCCACTGCCCTGAAAATCCTTCAGATTTGGGGTGGAATTGAGGATTTGGGTTTTCATTTGCTGGTTTTAAAGGCCCCAACCCTTCTGGTTGAAGATGAGCACTAACACAAAATCCACACAGGTCAGAAATGGAGCAATTCTGCCATCTCCAAGCCAGGAAAGGAATTTAGGCAACAAGAAAAACCCAAAATACAACCAGGTCAAAGGATTTCCCTCAGCTCCTTTAGCTTGAGAGCGGGACCTGGTTTTAAATTCTTTATTCACCAGAAAAATCCAAAGCAGCAAAGTCAGAAGAACACCAACAGATGGAAGTTTATCCCAAACTTCTGGAGCTGGGATTGCCAGGTTCTCAGCTGCAGCATCACTCACATCTTTGCATCTGCTTGCTGTACTCAGACATGTTGTCAGGGCGGATGGACCTGAGGAATTTGATGTAATCATCGCTGTGGTACTTGGTCATCTCCTCTGCATTGGCCTTGTGAGGACGCTGCAAGGACAGCAACACAGCAAGGGTTGCTCTGGGATTCCTTCCCTCCCTGATTCCCATTTCCAGCCCCACATTTACCCCAGGAACAGTGAAAAGTATCAAAGCAGCAGTGCTAAGTAAGAAAAACTGAATTTGAAAGGTAAGAATGGCACTGCTGGTGAGTGTTACACAGGCAGACGTGGAAATAAATTTAATTTCAAGGACAAAAATCAGTTTTCCAGTCTCTGGAACTCTGTTTTCCAGCCTCACTTTCCAGCTTTCAGTCTCCAAAGCCTCTCTGAAGCCCAGAACCCCTCACTTCACCACAGAGCAGAAACCAGAAATACACCAACACAACTGACTGGGGTTCATTCCTTTCCTCTCAGAGAAAAGCTCCAATTAAAGCCTGGAACATCAATTATGACTCCCAATAACGAGCTTACATAGATCTCCATCTTCCTGTAGAGCCCATAGTTGAGCAGGAGGTTGTGGGTCATGCGGATCCTGTGGGGTTTCATGGGATGTCCTTGGCCATAATAATAATTCCCAACATCCCCTGGAAGCAGAAAGGAGTTTATCAGCAATTCCTGCAGAGGGAATCATCAGCTCCTCTGGGATCCCCCACCTTCCTGGCACAGGGATATCCATGGGTTCAGGGCTCCCCCTCAAATTTCAGACAGGGAATGTGGAATGCCACCAGCGCAAGGAGTCCCTGCCCTCGGCAAGGGGCTGGAATTGGATCACTGCTGCTGGATCATCTCCCAGCCCAACCCTTTCCATGGCTGTGGCAGAACACAGGAAGAACCTCCAAGATTTGGGGTCAGAGGAGCTCAGGTGAGTGCCAGGGGTGTCCCCCAGGCTGCAGGGAGGGCTGGGAGCAGGAGCCCTGGAGTTAATTCCAGCTCAGACAGTGACTCAGCCCAGGAACACCCGGCCTGAGCCTCACTTTCCTCCTGTTTACCCAAGGGAAACGGGATCCAGGGAACTCTGAACTCTGCAAACACCACCCAGCTCTGCTTTTACAGCTCCACACTTCTTTTCACCCCTTTTTATTCCTTCAAATCCCCCAGAGGGTTCCCAGGCCTTTGCAGCCACTCCCCAGGAATTCTTTTATGGGACCAGGGGAACAAAGTCACCTCCCCACATGGATTTTCTGCTCCACACTGAGCTCCCACCTCACTGAAAAATGGGGTTTTTATCCCTCCTCCTTTCCCAGGGGCACTCATTTCCCTGAAATTCACAGCAATTTCCCTTTCAGATTTCAGATGTGGCTGCAGGGAGCAGGAATCCCTCCCAAGCCTCATTTTCCTGGGAAACCAGACCAAGCTGTTCCTGCTCCTTTTGGGAAGCAGGAGATCCAATCCGGTCTGGCCAGTGACTCAGAGGGCAGAATTAATATTTCATCAGCACTCTCCACCTGCAGCAGAAGCAGTTTTTCCTCCTGTGGACATGGATCTATTTTCAGGCAGGAAAAGGAGATGCCAGAAGTGCAAATCCCACATCCAGGCAAGTCTGCTGCTGGAATTGACCTGTCTGTGGAGCTCTGGGGGAATGTTCTTTCAGTAAACAGAACTTTTTTCACTGAAATACATTTTTTTTTCCACTGAAAATAATTCCATTTTCTGAAATTTTGGTGTAACCATCCTGCCAGTTTCAGGGATGTATTTTACTACCTCTAAATCAAGATTTGGGGAATTTGCAAGAGATATTTGAGGCTCTGCCTAGAAAACACAAGCACAGAACTCAGTGAGGGTTTTAAAAAAACACCATCAGCTGTCCAGGGGATGCCCTGGGCCAACCCTGAGCTCCTGTTCCCTGTGCTGAGCACATCCCAAGCCCTGTGGATCCCTGGATGAGCTCAGCTGCTCCTGGACGTCAGAGCAGATTAAGGAGTGTGAACTTAGCAGGCTCTGCTGGGGTTAAACAAATCCCACCACGGGGAGCTCTGAGTGGAGAAATTCCATCCAAACCTTCCCTCAGCCCTTCAGGATTGCAGGAAGGACCCCAATTCCTTCCTCCCATGAAATTCAGGGAATTCCCACAGCAGGTTGGGCTGTTTCAACCTCCCAGCGTGGAAAAGAAAAAGCTCAAATGAACAAATTATTTATTTCCTCTCAGTAAAAGCAGCTTTTACCCCTCAGCTGTGGATGTTCAAAAGCTGCTCAGAAAAGAACAGTGAAAAAGAAAAAATAATTTTAAAAAAAAGGCACTAAAACCTCACCACAAAGTATGGAACCCAAATTTGTGAAATTCTTGTGCAGCAAAGACCTGCAGGGCAGCAGCATTTCAAACAGAACAACTGCTTATTTCATATTTCAGACATAATTAAATGCCTTTAAAAATTATAACCCAGCAGGGCTGAAAACCTCCCATTTGAGGGGAAAAAACTTCACATTCTTAGAGGGAAAAAAATAGGATAGGGTTTGGAAAAGCCTCCTGCACTGGGCACATCCTTAGAGAGGGGAAAAGCAGCAAGAAGAAGAAGTTTTTATTTGATTTCTGGCTAAAAACCGTGTTGGAATAGAGAATTGCACAAGGTCTGTGACACAAGGCGAGCACAGAGCCAGTGAAAGACGAGCAGGGCAAGGGACAGGGGCAGGACTGGGATTCCTCAGCCCCACAGGACACCCAGTGAGGCTCTGGGATCAGCTCCTTCCGATGCTGAGGCAGCCCCAAAAGGAGCCACTCCACGCTCCAGAGCCAGAGCTGGAGGGTGCTGCTGGCCAGGAGCTCCCTGCACACAGCCACGCAGCCAGCCTGGCTCTCAAATCCTTTTTGTCCCCTCCTGACCCCAAAACGCTGCCCCAGGAGTGGCCTGTCCTCCTCAGAGCCCGTCCAGCACTGCCCAAAATCCTTCTCCAGCATCTCAGCACCCAAAGCCTCTCCTGGCCTTGAGCCCCTCTCACCAACCCGGACACTTCCCAGCCTCTCCCAACTCCCAGATCTCCACATTTCCTCATCCCCTGATCTTCCCCCAAATCCCCACATTTCCTCATCCCCTGATCTTCTCCCAGATCCCCAAATCCCCACATTTCCCCATCCCATCCCCCTGATCTTCCCCCAAATCCCCACATTTCCTCATCCCCTGATCTTCTCCCAGATCCCCAAATCCCCACATTTCCCCATCCCATCCCCCTGATCTTCCCCCAAATCCCCACATTTCC
>VYZP01051548.1:64379-80885 GCA_013400635.1 Hypocryptadius cinnamomeus | reverse complement strand
TGTGGGTTTTTTTTTTTTTTTTTTTTTTTTTTTTTTTTTTAACTTCCTGTATCCATTTAAACCAAGTTATGCAGATCTGCGTGCACTGATCTCAAGAAATGGGGTAAATTTAAAAAATCCCTTCACCTCAGATCCATGCTGACAGCCACTTGGAATGGGGGAATTGGATTGCTGAGCACTCTGGAGTGGGACCAGCCTGCCCTGGGAGAGCACTGCCTGGCCTGTGTGTGCCAGGAGCTCCTTGTGCTTCTCACCACATGTTGTGCCCCGACCCTCCTGTGGGCTGTGCAGGGTTTAAACATCGATGAAACTTTGGAAGTGGCAGTGGCAGCCCCTGGGTGAGCCTGGCAGGGCAAGTCCCCATCCATCAAATGGCAGCTTTTTCCTGAACAAATAATGAGTACCACTGGCAGTGAGGTGAGGGGAAAAGCTTGTAGGGACTTACCAAGCAGAGCTGAGGTGGGTGCAAGGATGAAATGCAGGGAGCTTTTTTGGGAAACAGGGCAAGGCCTGGACACTTGTGGCAAGAAAGGGCAGAAGGAGCTATTTCACCTCTGTGTGGAGGTTCCCCTTAGCTTAAAGTCTGCTAAGGAGCAGCTAAGTGGGAGCTGCTGCGAGGTGGGCAAGGGGCACTCCTGGACAGCCCCAGGACAAGCATGCCTGGCAGTGAGCACTTTGTAACCGAAGAGGGACACAGGGCAGCGGGGCCTCCCTCATCTTGTTTTCTGTGGATTGCTCTGGTGGCTCAGCGACATTTTTTTCCCCATTCCAGTGCCCGTGGTAAACAGTGGGAATGTCCAGGACTGGGGGCGCGGCCCTCCCTGCCCAGCCCAGCGCCCAGCATAGCAACGGTGGCTTCAAACACTGCAGCCACCGCCGCCACTGCCACCAGCAGGTCTGTGCACACTTCCAGCCTGTCCCGGGGTACCAGCCCCGCGGGGGGACCCCCTCTGCCTGTCAGGGTGGGCCCCCCGAGTGACTCCACTCGCTCTGCTTTCCTGCTGGACATGGGGACCTTCCTCTGCCCCCGCTGCCGCTTGGCGTTCAGATCCCGACCGCTGCTGCGGGTGCACATGGAGAAGCTGTGCCTTGGGCCCACCGCACCCAGCAGCTCCTGCCTCCATGGGGGAGACCTTCTGCCTGTGGAGGGAACACAGGGCACGGCAAGAAAACCACAGGACATCACGGTAGTGTGGCGCTGGGTCTGGCATAGAATGGGGATGGGGACAGTTGCTGGGCTGGGAAACTGAGTATCACATCCTGGCTCCAGCTTGGTCTGAGCTGGGTAGGCCTCCATCTTCCCATCCCTGCACCACACAGGCAGCCCTTGGTGCTTATTTTGCTAAAACCAGAAAAGTATATTATTGGGGGGGAATTGGGGGAGGGTGGGAGCGTCACCCTTTTCTTCCCTTTGTGTCTGCGAGGTCGGGGTGTCCCAAAATACTGACAACGCTGAGCCACACCATGATTTTGTGCCTCGTGGGGTCCCACCAGCTGTGTGGGGACAGCGGAGACCAGGGCGGGCACGGGGAGCTCCCCTGGGAGATGTGCTGACCCCCCGTGAGAGGGCCCTGCTCCGCACGGCCAACCCCACTTCTAGGAGGCTGCCAGTGGAGGTACGGTGAATCCTGAATGCCAGGGCGGGCAATAGCAGCCCTACGGCTCCCCAGCACTGGGGACCAGCTCCTCCTTCCCGGTGAACCCCATGTGCTGCAGGGAGAGCCCCCCCGGCAGCCACTCCCACTGCAGGGACACCGGCAGCCGCCGCAGGAGCTGCTGGAAGCCCACCAACGCCAGGTGGCCGAGATCCGGGCCAGGACCCGGCAGCTGGAGCAGCAGAGAGAGGGTAGGCCCTGGCAATGGTTTTGGGGCGATGGGGAGGCACGTGTGGGATGCAGTAACCCCCCGGTAGTGGGGCTGTGGGGGCCGTGCTGAGCCCCCCGGCGCCTCACGGTCCTTCAGGGCTGTGCCGGCGGCTGGCGACACTGGGGGCCGGGGCCCCTCTGGGCGCCCAGCCTGAGCACGGGGAGCCCGAGCTGAGACAAGGCCTGCGGGACCAGGCCGGACAGGTCGGAACAGCACAGCACAGGTGAGGCCTGGTCTGAGGGGTCACAGCAGAGCCCTGGCCCTGTGGGGTGCTCTCCATGAAGGCTCCCTCACCCCCCAGTTGCCTGTCTCCTCTCCAGGGCCACCCTCCACCTCGACACCCTCCTGCCACCTGCAGGGCCGCTCGCGGCTGAGGCCAGGTGAGGGTCTGTGGGCCACGGCGGCTCTGCGCGGAGCGCCCGGCCGAGCCCTGGCAATGGCTGATCCAGGGCTCCGGCAGGGCGCTGCGAGTGTCCTACCTGCGCTCCGGGGGACACGACCCAGCCATCCTGGAGCAGCTTCTCCACCTCCAGCTGGAGGCCATGGTGCTGGAGAAAGGAACCGCGGGGCTGCGCAGGGGCAGGTGGATGGGTAAGCACCAGGCCCAGGCCTGTCCCCCCTCAGGGACCGTGGCCCCACAGGAAGCACCTGAGGCACCCCCGGCTGTGCCAGCAGAGCCCCCGGGCACTGGCACTCACAGTCTGGATGCGGCACTGCTGGCCGTGGAGCTGGAGAATCGGCGTCTGGAAGATGAACTGCTGGCACTGAAGGTCAGAAGGGAGAGGAGAGCAGATGCTGGTAGGTAATAGGTCCCCCATCTGCACCCCACAGCCCCCGGCTGCCTCTGTGGCTGCAGCGTCAGAGCTCTGGGCTGGAGATGGCTCCTAGAAATACTGGCAAGTGGAGGGGGGCTCCAGCTCAGGGTGGGCTCTCTGCAGTGAGCAGGGAGAGTCCTTGTCCCCTGGGGCCCTGAACACGGGCCTGGTGAGGTGCCAGGAAAATGGCTGCTGTAAAGCCCACAGTGACCAAATCCTGTTGCCCAGGCTCACGGGCAGCCCGGCAGCACACAGAGGAGCTGGCCCGGCTCCAGGCAGAGGTGGGAATGCTGCGGTGCCACACAGAGCAGACAAGGCCATGGCTGCACGCCCCTGTCTTCCCACACCCTATAGCCCCCCCACTGCCACCAGCCCTTGCTGTGCCAGAACTTTTCATGGTAAGAGCCTCAGTCCAGGCTGATTTCCAGCTCTCCAAGGAGAGGAGAGGGGAGTTGGGATTGGGCTGACAACTGGGACAGGATGATGGGCATGGAGTTACAAGCTTGGGGACATTTGGCAACAGCTCCCTTTGCTGCACTTGGGGACAGAGCCACTGGGGCGGGAGGTGAGTCCCCACCAGTGCTGGACCAGGGGTGTGATTTGTTCTGCACCCCTAGTGCCACATGTGAGGGGATGGGCAGACAGCTCACACCCTGCCAGGACCCTCCTCCCCCTGACATCACCTTTTTCCTTTCCCAGGAGCCCCGTGGGCCATCACTGGGGCCTGGCAGACCCACAGCCCATGTGCCCCCCGGACTCCCCCTCACACCCTTTGTGGCCCTGGAGGACCCTCCTCCTGCTCAGGAGCCCTCTGCACAAGACAGGGCTCCCCGAAGGTGAGCCAGGAATAGGCCATGGCCCCACAGGATGGCCCTGCCACCCCCTCCACCAGCAAACTGGGGCTCCAGTAACTGTTAGGGTGATGAAGGCAAAACCTGTGTTCAAGCTGCAGAGATGGGTTCAGGGACCAGTTGTGCAGCTGGTGGGTGCTGGGATGGGTGGAATGGTACAGGACCACTGCTGGGACCAAAGAGGCTCTGGGCATTGCAGCAGGAAAAGGACAGGCAAACCCCCAAGCCAGCAGTAAACTGAGTGACACAGCTCAGCCTCCACCTCAGGACAGAGCCCACAGCCAGAAGAGTGGCTTAACCACTCCTGCTCACAATGGTGGTTTGGGGACAAAGGGCACAGAGGGGCACAATAAATTCGCTGCTCTAAGGGACATCCCCACATCCAGCCCTCTGTAGGGAAAGCCTAACCCAGGGCATGCACAGCTCAGCCCTGGGAACCAGCAAAAACCACAGCCAGCTTTCCCAAGTGTCAGAGGGCCTGTGCTGCATGTTCAATAAAAGACTTCAGCTCATTGCTCTTCACTTCTTGACCTTTTTTTACACACACACAACCCAGGGCAGGGTCCCAGCCTCACCTGGGCACTCAAGCTGGCTCAGGGGACAGCCCTGCCCCTGTCTCCAACCATCAGCACCTGCTCCTGCACCGGCTCCTGGGTGCGAAGTGGAGGTTGAGCAGATATAAAAACACACAGCAACCAAGCCCAGGATGCTACAACGCTCTTTCATTATCAGCCTTCCCCACCACCTTTAGGCTGCTCAAAGCTGAGGGAGGCACTATCAAAACCCACTTCAGGCTCAGTCTTGAATGAACAAAACACAGCCCCAGCTGTGACAAGGCCCCAGCAGAAGAAAAAAAAGGTCAGGTCCCTGGTCAAGACAGTGAAGTTCAGGCAATGCTCTCATCCCTGCAGCAGCCATCCCTGCCTGGCCCATCCGACCCTCTGCTCCTAAGGAGGCAGATGGGGGTGGAAATGCTAAAGCTGAAGGGAGCATGAGCTCAGCAGTGGGCTAGGGCTGAGACCTGCAGCCTAGGGGGACAGCCAGGAGCAGAGGCTGGAACCTGCCACAGGAGGAAGGTCAAGACAGGGACCATTTGCTTACAATCTTTATTGAAGTCATACAAAAGTTGCCAAAAAGTGAAAAAATACACTATATACAAAACCATTTTCCTTGTAAGGAGAGGAGTGTCCAAGGTTAAAGAATCATTATCATACTGTGCTTTCAACTGCAGCCCCTGATTCTGCTTGTGGCCTTTTCTCTGTCTAAAAGAGAAGATAAGGGTTTGTTTTTAAAAGTCAAGACACAGTCTTACAGCACCAACTCATGCAGCAGCCCAAGGGTTTTGTAATTTGAAGTCTTAACTATGTGAACTTTGCCAGTCTCCAGAGCCCAACACTACCCTAAAGCATTGATAGTAACAAGAGCAGCCCAGGGGTAAGTAATCAAACCCAGGAACATTAAATATTGGGGAAAGACCCTGTGCTGGAGTTAAACCCAGCAAAAAACCACCCAGAACCTGTCTCTGTCCCACCCTACAGGTGACAAGGCTCCATTGGCTGGGTCTGTCCAGCCCACACAGGGTCAGCACCACAGCACAGCATGCATCATGCCCACTAGGAATAGTCTTCATCTCATCTTGGAAACCTTGTGAAGGACAGCAGGCAATAAAATCAGGACATCTACTAGGCACAGAACCATCCCTGAACAGAGAGAGGGGAAATAAAACAAAAAGCACAGCCCAGACTCCTGGCTCAGCTGCCCACCTCCTCTTCCATTTTTTCTGCAACCTCATTTCCACGGGGGACAGGGTCCCCACCACCACCATTGACAGCTGGTTCTGGTTTAGATTTCTTGGCTTCATTGTCTCCCTGATGAGTCTCCTCCTCTGGTTTCCTCTGAAGACAAAATTGTTTGTAATCTCCACTAAGTACAAATCAAAGCTTAAATCTTTTTGATAAATTTAGCATTAGATGTCACTGCACATCATCCACCCAACCCTGCTTGCCAGGCTCAGGACAGACTCCCCAGTGTTGGGATTTAACCAGAGCTTTGAGACCCAGGTCTCGACCACAGTGACACTTCAGGTGCCAGGATCTCCAGAGCTGAGTTATCTGTAGTTACAGCCTGGTAAAGAAAGGTGCAACCACTGAGCCTGTAACAGTTCCAGGGTAGACTTAGGGCATTTACAATTTGAAATCACCTAAAGCAGCTCCAAATCACTCCAGGCACACTTGAACTTACAGACCAATGGAACAGAGGCAACATAAAACTGAGAGTATCACCTATAAGATCTTAGTTTTTATCAGCAAACACTTCTAGAGAACACATAACACTTAAAGGAACCACATTCTCAATATCTGATCTCTTAAAGAGGCAGTTTATCATTACCATCAGTGTGGCTTTACTATTTATTAAAAGTCCAAGTCCAAATTTCCTTTTGGAAAGAAGGGAACCCAGCCCAGCCTGCCTTTTCCTTGGGATCTGCAGGTGATCCTGCTGCCCTTGAGGGTCCTCAGCAGAGGAAACTTGTTCAGGGAACACCTGCAGAAGCCACACGACTGGGTCAGATTTACACCAGTGTGGGTCAGACAAAGTGCTGAACCACCAAGAAAGGTCTCCTGGAGGCCAGATAGTTCCCAGACTGATTGGTTCCCAGTGGAAAGGAGTTTCATACACTACTGCTTTTACTTCTGGAGTGTTTTTCCATTATACAACTAAGTTAAGAAAAAATACTTTTAAGGCAAATCTTATTACACAGAGCAAGCCAGTGGTACTTCAACAAACTGCTTGTTTAATAAGTGATTTCCGGACTCACCTTTTTCCTGACTAGATGAGAGATGTCTGTTACACACTGAGATGCACCATCAGCTCCTTTCCTTACAGGAATCTGTTACAAGACAGACACTGACACATGAGCAAACACAACCAGTAATCCTTAGAGTAGATGAGAATTAACAACGTTCATTTTAGATTAACTTACTGTGGACACAGAACCACTGCCTTCACTTTGTGCAAAGCCAGATGTAGTTCCAACCTTAAGAAAAGCAGAAAAAACAGACTGTGGCAGACAATACATGTGAATTTAGTGAGATACAGAAAGCCCAAGTCCTTCACATCCCAAAACTGGATTCTGCACTTCTGTACATGACAGATGCAATGTACACTCCACATTTGCCTGACCCATCATTTCCAGCCCCAATATGTCACAGAAGCCTATCAAATTCCTCTTTAGTTTGGAACAATTAGTACCAGGGCTCAGTAAATATCCTCTTTAGACATCAGCTGCCTCAGTTTCCTCCTCACAACCACAGCCTGGTAACACCTGTAAGCAACCACCAGCCCCATCAAGTCTGAGCTCCTCCCATTACTGATTTATTCTACAATCCACTGGAAGAAGGGTTGGGTGAAAAGGAAACCACAGGACACACACACTCACCAGAGTTGCTTTCAGTCCTAGCTCAGCTACTTTTGCACTCTTCTGTGACTCCTTTGAATCTTCTATCTTCTCTTTAATTTCAGGAAGCAGTCCCTTCAGTTCTTCTATCTCCTTCTCATCCTCAGGGGACCCCGTGTCTGCCTTCTTTATTCGCTCAGTCAGTATTGCTGGGATGAAACAGTTATCAGGGCAAAACACCTCGAGACAAAGTAACTGTTCAGTTACCAACATCCAGAGGCAACTATCTGCTAACAAACAGTTTTACCAATTCTGCCCCTGGTGTAGTCTCACCACTTTCAGATACAACAGGACACAGCAGACAATGAGCACACCTCACTACTTTGCCTTGTGAAAACACACTGGACAGCTTCAGAATTCCACGTACCCAGTCTCTTGTCTATGACCTCCATGGACTTCCCAAACTGCAGCACGGCCTCGTCGAAGTCGCTGTTGTAGTGGTAGGCCAGGGCCAGCTGGTAGTGGCTCTCGGCCAGCAGCCGGTCGTGAGCCTCCAGGTACTTCTGCTGCAGGGCCAGGCAGGCCTGGAACTCCTCGATTGCCTGCGTGTAGTTTTCTACAGGAGAAAGCCCCAAGGTCTTTACAAACCTCAGTAATTAGCCACAGCAGCACCATGTAAACCCTGGTTTGGTTACTGTGTTTTGTTACACATTATACAGTGTGCAAACAGAACCACCACTGAACACAGCAGGGCTGGGCTGCTTTCAGACCATCAGGTGACAACTCCGCCTCCCCTGAGACTGTCTAGGCCAGCTCCTCTGGTTCTCTCATGAGTGCTTTGTCTAATTTCAGCACAGAAAACTGAGCAGCCAAGTCAAAGCAGGCACCAAGTCCTCCTACTTTACCTTCTACCACGAACTGAACGTACTTGGTCCCAGTTGTAACACGGATCTGGAGCTAAGGACAGTGCCACCTTCCTGCCAAGCTCTCCCTGCATGTGCTCCAGTGACATAAGACACAACCCTTGTTCTTTAACCCTGGTCCAGAAACCTGTTGGGTTATTTGCAATGCCTGCCCCAGAGAAAGTGTACATTTGGATTTAACAAGATTAGAATACCTTTGTAAATGAAAGTGAGTCATTACAAGGCACAAACCTGGGGTTTGCCTCCCACTCCTTTTTTCTGTTGTGTAACACAAGAACCTTTCCTGACTATAACCTAGGATTTGGGATGGTCTAAGAGAGTCAACTATTTTTCATGACAATTTCAGCAAGTCTCTCAAGTTCATAAGCAAGGTTTGGTCACTTCAGAAAGCAGAACATAAGGCTGGCAACATATTGCTTCTTACTCAAACTTTTTTCCACTGCTCTGCAAAAGCACAGACTATCCTATTTTTAAGGCACCAAGCATTACTTCCAAAGCTTCTCACATGGCTGCAACTATCACAATCTAATTTGTTCTCATCCTGACAGCCTTAACTCACACCTGCTCATTTTAAAGTACAAAACCCAGTGACAGAAAGTAGAACCGAACACTTTGCACATGAGAATTAACATTACTTACCAGATTCAATGCTAACTTCTCCTAACTTCAGATGAGCTTGAGCTGCATGGAGCTGAGCTTCTTTTGTTTCTTGTCTACAGCCAGAAGAAAAAAATAATTTTCAAATCCTGATCAGAGCATGCTACATTCTCTAACTGGCTATGCCACCATCCAATTTACACTGAGTTTCTGTGGCATATACCCAAATTAGAACTTTAGTCTTTACCTCTTGTAAATGACTTTTGCTAACTCCAGCATGTCCCAGGCTAGCTCAAGATTGCCAATTTCATCCTCCTCACTCTCCTGTAAAGACCAGAAGTGCATGACAGATTAAGTGACTTGGTCATAGATCACATCAAACACCACCACTAAATTCCCAACCAGTGTTATCAAGGAATCCATTTCTGCAAGAGGTGAACATTTCACCATTAGAAGAAAAAAAAAAAACAAACAAACACAGAAGAGGTTATTAGAGGTTATTGCACCAACCAAGACTTTGCCTGGAGTAAAGATGTTTCAATGGAACATGAACTCACATTGTTCTGTGATACACTTTAGTTTTTTTCCAGAAATAACAGAGCACCAAGCACCAGCATTATCCCAAGAGCAAGATCTTGGTTAAAGTTGTCTTTAGATGAACCAAATCAAGTTCACAGTCCAGCTTTTTTTAATGAACCTTTGAGCTTTGTTAGAATAGTCTGAGAAAGGGACAGACAGTTATCTTGAATGCTTAGTGCCACTCTACGAGGCTCCAGATTTTTCCAGGTGTTTTTACTGCTACCTCAATGTACATGTCACGTTTGAAGAGCACCACACTTCTCAAACAATTCCCATCCTAATCACAGCTTACTGGACAAGCAATTAACTGCTCTAATTCCAGTGACAGGCTGGAACAGCTCTCCCTGCCTGCCCCTGCACCACCAGGCCAGATTAGCTCAGCACACCACAAGCATTTGTGTCAGAGCAGCTGAACAAACCCAAGTCTACAGACACAGCTGAGCAAGATGCTACAATGCAGACTAGACCTAACACTGGCCACTCCTAGGCAATGCTGGCTTTCAGAAGTATTTTCCTACACAGAACTAAATGAAACACAAATGAGCTTTTAGAAGGACATAAACATCATATTTAGGCCTAATACTTAGCATCCTAATAAATATATGCCTAATATTTAGGCATCCTTCCACGAGCACTGGTGTCAGACCTCAGCAACCTCACCTTGTCTTCCACTGTCAATTCATTCTCCTTATCATCATCAGCTTTATCATTTTCTTTATCTTCCTCTTCAGATTCTTCTGTTTCTAGAAGGCAAGTAGATGCATGAGGACACTTCTGGTTACTGTGCTTGCTCAACATGGAGTCAGGCAGTGTGTTATATGCAACCCTTATCCTTCCAGTGACAGGTTAGAGGTGTGATGTAAGAAGAGCAGATACATTAAAGTCTCAGCATTAGCAGCCATCTTGCTGAAACCATTCAGCACTGTAGACTGAAGCAGTCCATAAGTTCAACTTCTCACTGTCTACAACAGAAGCTTACATAGAATTCAGTTCTCACCAATCTGTTGTCAGCTCTCACTGAAGCCACAAGATTTTGAGCAGCCCTAGAGGCACTGGCCAGCTGCTAAACTTCATGCTACAGAAAGTGTTTTCAGCAAAATAGCTGCCAAGCTGAACACAAATTAGTCTGTTTCTCAGTTCATGATCCTCATGTCAGGCATTTAAGTGTCTATGTTAATGAACTTCCTCTTGTGTAGTACTAATCTGACTTTTGACACTGTGCAGAAGCATCACATTATCTGTTCTACCAGCAGAAGACATTTTGGGAAAATGTGCAGTAAAGGAATATGGCTAATAACTTCAGAGCACTGCAGGCTGCAGGCTGAAGTCACACAATGCCTGTATCACAACCTCTGGCTATTCCAGAACAGAAGCTTGACTGGGGGGGGGACTAGAGAGCCTGTGAACTCACTAGTCTAACTCCCAGCACACACACCCACTGAGAGGGCCAAACCTGTGAACATGAAGACACTTGTACAAAAGTAAACAGAAGAGATGTCAGGACGCTGAGATTTAAGTAGTGGGAGGAGTTTGGAATGACACAGCACCAGACCAGGATGTTCCAGAAGGTCCTCACATTGCCAGACTTGGGGCAAAAAGCAACAGTATGTGTGCATCAGCAGCCTTTCAGCACTGAGAGTGAGGAGCAAGTAACTACTCTTAGTTTATTTTCAGTCATCCTCTCTCCACACAGACATCCTGTTAGGCCACTGCTCCACCACTGAGTGTTCACTATGCCTAGCAGAATAAATCCTTCCAGGCTCCAGAACTGTTTAGTCTGAACATTTGCCACTCCTGAAGTAAGGCACTGCCTGTGAAGATGAGTTACTGGCAAGCGAAATTGCAATTAGAGTTCATCAATTAACTTGTGCAATAGAAGGCACAGACCCACTAAGGCCACAAGACACTGCTGCAGCAAAGGGTGCAAGTCTTGCTGGGTGCAAGTCTTACTTCAACAGAGCCCAGGAAAAGCTATAATAAAGCAGGGAAGCAGAAGGGCAGAAGCTGGACAGCCAGAAGACTGTACTAGAACAGCAATAAGCCTTCAGCAAAACAAGTTTAGATTTTCCAACTAAATTTTTGCTAGCAATGACCAACAGAAAGACTCAATTGAAGAGTTCCTCTCCTCCAAGAGAAGTAAATTTATGTGTTCAGCTGTTCTGTCTTTTTCACCACCATTTTAAAATAAAACACAGCTATAACCAGAGGCAATTTGTGCTTTGCAGTTACGTGAAGGTTAGTACAATACACCCAGATGCATGCAAGTGAACATCCATTCAGTATTCTCCACCAGCCTAGCCATTACTTACACATTTCACAGGGCTGTCAGTTTGCTTTCAAGACTTGCTTTGCAGTTAGTTAAGCGTTAGTCTAGAGAAACTGAGACTATTCACTATTCCTTGAAACTTTACTTGTATGTAAAGTCCTTCAAGAGCCCCTTTACTGTGCCTTTTCCTTATTCTAAGGCAAACAGAAAATTCTGAATGGAACACTTTTTACCCATTGTTAGCCAAATCCATCAAGTCATCCACCCACAAGTACTTTTTGCCTCTCTGTTACCTTCTCCCTCTTCCATCAGGTCATCTTTCTCTTCTTTTTCTACCTTAGCACCTTCACCCTCTTCCATCAGGTCACCTTTCTTTTCCTCTTTCTCTACCTTAGCAGCAACTTCAGCCTTTTCTTTCAGGTCATTAGGCAGCTCTTTGCCCTCTGTAGGCACAGGTTCCTTTGAGGACTCTGTCTCTTTAGATTCACCTGGTTTCTCTTCTGTAACCGTCTCTACTGGCTCATGTTTCTCTTCTGCCTTCTTCTGTTCAGCCACCTCTGCATCCCCTTCTGCAGCTTCTTTCTGTTCCACAGCAGCTGCTGCCTGTGCTTCTGCCTTCTCTTCCACAGCTGTCTCTGCCTGCCCTTCTACAGCCTCTCCCTTCTCCACAGCTGGCTCTTTTTCTGTTGCTTCTGCTGCCTGTTCTCCCATCTCTCCCTTCTCTTCCACAGCCACTTCTCCTGCTTCAGCCTCTTCCCCAGTTGCCTTTCCCTCTTTGTCTGACACTTCTGTCGTTCTCTCCTTCTCCTCAGTTGCCTTCTCTACCTTGTCCTCAGGCACAGTCTTCTGCTCTTTTTCTACCTCCTTCTCTTCCACAGCTGCCTCCTCTTTCACAGGCACCTGCTTCTTCTGCTCTTCTGAAGTTTCTTCTTTTCCCACAGAAACCTCAGTCTTCTCTTCAGCCTCTTCGGGCTTTGCATCCTTGTCAGCAGCTGCTTCTTTGGGTTCTTCTTTAGTCTCTTTCATTTCAAAGCCCTCTTCTTTGATTTCCTTCTCAGAGAGTACTGTAGACTCTTCCGTGGACTTTTTGGCCTCTTCCTTTTCCCCCACGGCGTTATAAACCTGTTCTCTCACCTCCTCCCTTGCTTCTTCTACATGATTGAGGAAGCATAAACATTTCTTCGAGTTTAGTGATAAACACATTAACGAGCACTGACAACACCACCCTCAAGACCCTCCAGTGTGTTGGTTTGTTACCAAGTTGGATGACACTCCTAAAAGCTTCACTTTCCAAGTACAAGGAATTAGGAGACAACCAACCAACATAGCTGCTTGATCTAAGCAAGTCCCTTCCCCTTCCCCAGACTGCAGCATTGCAAGCGGCCGCTCAAGCAGTGTGCGGTTGTGCAGCGATTTTAGTCACAGCATAGCGAGAGGTGCCAGTGCTTTAACAGTCTGGATGGACAGGAATTCCTGTATCCTCTCCAGCTGCAGGCAGCATAAAATAGCCACTGTTCTTGGGACTTTGTACAGAGACTCTGACCTCTGGGACTACACACACTGTACTGCTACAAGGTTACAAAGCAGTTGGAGTCAGCGGTGAAGCTCAAGAGAGCGAGTTTGAATGCAGTGTTCAGGACACAGACACCTGGTGACCCTTTACACATGCTTTCAGTGACCAGCTCCTTGCAGATGTTTTACAGATTTTGCTCATCTTTAAGCAAGACTAAAAAAAAACCAACAGAAACGGAGTCCATTCAGACTGCCAAGAGTTTCAATAGAATGATTCAGGCTACCCAAGATACCAATGGATTAAACTTGGATCATTCCAACAAGAAAACACAGCCTGAAGCCTCCATGGCAGGGCAGGCAGCTTTACATACCATCAGCAGCTGGCAGTGCAGAGTCATCTTCTGCTTTTTCTCCTTCCTCTTCCACCTGCACCCCTTCTAAGGCATTTCCCAGCACACCATTTTCCATTCTAAAGGGAATAGGAGTTTGTTATCTCTTGGATCTTTTAATACCATAACCTGTACTGCACAATCAGCAATGCCACAGCCCATCCCACCCAGGGCAATCCTGTCCATAAAGCAGTGAAATCCTGTTACACCAGGCACACTCTTCACCAAATGACAAACTGTCACCATACCTTGCCAACTCCAGGAGAGATTTTCCATAATAAAAAAAAGCCTCTGCACACTCATCCGCTGTCTCACCGTACTTTTTACCCCTACAAAAATAATAAAAAATTATTTGCCTGTGCCTACTTTAGATTTGGATATGTAAACTTGAACATTAAATATTTTTAGACAAAAGGATCACTTTCTTTGCCCGCTTCCCATTGCTTTAAACAAATATTGAATGCTTCTCTCAGTTACATATGGCTCTCAAACACCCAACTGAGGAAATTAATTTGTAACCCAAAAAGTATCATTCAGAGACTGACCAAGACCAGTGAACAAGTTACTAGAGAAGACACCTGCAAAATAAACTATCAAACCCCTTTCCCTCCTTAGGGAGCTCTGCTGGTAATGCCTATCACAAAAGCCACCTAAACTGAACACACACTACAGCACTGTTCAACTCTTGGGTGACTTTAAATAGTTTGTCCCTGCCACAGTTGCATTATAAACATCTTAGGTAAAAATCCCAATCTTTCTTGCATAATCCACATCAGAACAGCCAAGCTGAAGCCCAAGCCCAGCAAAAACACACAGAACATTCTACTACTCACAGTAAGCTTGCAGCTTCCTGGAAGGCATTCACAGCAGCTGGAATATTTCCCATTACCAAGTGCTTCTGTCCCAAACCCAATAGTTTCTTTGATTCTCCATCCACATCCATACTGGAGGAAGGGGAAATAAATCAAATAAAGGATTCAGTTAGTTTCCACAGTAATTTTAGCTTTCAAAACCTAGTCTGCTTTATGAATAGTGAGTTGCATATGTTACAGTGGTTGGAACTACCAGAGTAGGTGGGATTTGTTTGGTTTTGTGTGTGTAAATCTGAAACAACTGATAGTTCCAATAACCGAGGGAAGACAGGCAAATTTATCCAATCACTGCAACAAGTATCAGAATCTGCTGTAACTAAGGCTGCTAAAAAATACACTTTAGGAGCTGCACACCAACACGCCACTGGAACACCAGTGCTCCAGACTCCAATGCTAAATCAAGAAAAAGAAGAATAAACTCAAATTACATGCACAGCATGGTGGGTGCATCTGAGAAGAATAACAGATGCAAGTGTCAGTTTCAATTCAGTGCATCTTGCACAGCTTCATTTCCAGAAGGTCCAAGCCAACATCTCCGACCGGGACAAGAGGAGCTGCCCACAGAGGAACACCATCTATCACATGCCAGCTGCATACTCGTGCCTCTCCAGCACTAATTAAAAAGCCCAAAACTTCAAGAACAGCTGCTATTTTTGTACATATCAGTCCCTGAAAAGGCCTTGATGCACCGCATTTGTGCAAACCACTGGTGAGCACAGGTCTTCAGCACGTATATCACACACAGGAGTTAAACTTCAAGTCTAAGAACCGATCTGAAGGGTGACCTTTGCATTTTACACAGTAATACCAGGATTTTGTGTTATTTGATAATTGACAGTTCCAGCTCCCATCTCACCTGTCTGTCTTGTCTGTGGATGTGGAAGGAGCTGCCAGTTCCTCTTCCATCCTGCAAACAGAAAACCGAATGGCTTTTTATTCACGTTTAGAACCGGCCACCCACTTCACGGCACCAGCTGAGCTCTCGAGGGTGCGAGAGCAGCACCAGGAGTCTGGATCAGAGGTGCCCGTGCACCCCGAGCGGGCTCAGGCCCCTCAGTCTGGTGATCATGGTCCGAAGGGAGGCCGTGAGGGGCTCTGTCGGTCCCGGCCCGGCGGGTCCCGGGCAGACAATGGGGCCTTTCCCGCCTTCCGCCGGCCCCGCCCCCCGCCCTTGGCGCCAAACCCCGGCGGCGGCTCCTCACGGGCCGCCGGTCACGTGACACCGCTCCCCCCGACCCAGCCCGCCCCGCGGCGTCGGCTGCCCCCAACAAAGATGGCGGCGGCCGCGCAGAGGTCACGTGGTGGCTCCGCGGGAGCCGCGCGGGCCCAGCTGGCGNGCGCGCGCGCCGCAGGGGAACTACCGCTCCCGGCACGCTGCGCGCCCGCCCCGCCGCGGGACGCCGGGGGCGCCGCCGCGCGGGGCGCGCTGGGAAATGTAGTGCCGGAGAGGGAGGCGGGGTCCCGCGGGGCATGCCGGGAGGTGCAGTCCTGCTCCCTCAGCCCGGCTGTGGGACCCCCTCAGCCCCAGCCTGGGGGCCCGGGAGCTCTGGCACCCCGGCCCGGGCTCTGCATCTGCCCTCGGCCTCTTCCAGGCGAACAGGCCTCGGGTTTCTGCCCAGCTAACGCAGATGCTCGGCTCTCCCCTGCGACATGAACACACGAGCAAGCAGGGCTGACATGGCCGCTGGCCTGTCACAGCACAGCCCAGCACCGAGACCTCCAGGCTCTGCTATTTCAAGGTAACAGTTCTCCAGCTTCAACCCCCGCCATGTCCCTCCCTGCAGGAACAAAGCTGGGAAGTGTGGGGTTCACAGAGCTACAGCATTAATGTGCTTTTCTTCCCCAGCCCAATTAGGTACTCTTGCTCACAGAAATAACTAAAGTTAATTGGGGCCTTGGTAAGAGGGAGGGAAAAAGTCTCAGTGTCATACAATGAGTACAGAATTTATTTAAACAAGCAAACATGCAAGTGAAACAAGCAAGAAAAGCCACTGTCCTTGGCAGCATGACTGCAGTCTCCAGAGTGCCTTCAAAGTACAATTGCTTGCTTAATGACTGCAACAAGAATTGTATTCGAAGTCACCATGTTTGAGTAGAACAATTAAAGAAACTAACAGGAATTTAATTTTCCTTAGGAGAAAATGTCCAGTCTAGTAAAGAATCCTAAATGAGGAAGCAATGGCTTCCTCCAGTGAGGCAAATTCATCAGGNCGGAGGAGCGGGGCGGCGGCACGTACCACCACCGCCGGCGGGGGGGACGGCGGAGGCAGGTACCACAAACGGCGAGGGGGGACGGGGGAACGCAGGTACCACCGCCGGCGAGGAGGAAGGCGGGGAGGAGGGGGTGCAGCTTCGCCAACCCGACCAGCACACCCCGGCCCTCCCCCTAAGGAAATCCGGCTCACCGCCCCCCTTACCCCCCATCCCCTCCGTTACCCTGCG